>PVIU01011139.1:0-66311 GCA_004026605.1 Ondatra zibethicus
TGTGTGTGTGTGTATGTGCGTGCGTGCATGCACGTGCACCTGCACATGTGTGTGAAGTGTGGTGGTCAGAAGACAATTTGAAAGACGTGGTTCTTTCTGTCATGGGTTCCAGGGCTTGAACTCAGATAGGCATGGCAGCAGGCATCTTTACTCACTCACCAGTCCACATTCCAACTACTAATTTCGTAATAGTGTGTTCCTTATTTCATCTGAGGTTTCCTCTGAAATATGAATTTGAGTTCACCTTTTCAATATGTGAATAGATCTATAGCATGCCCTGTTCCTCACCACTCCTAATAGATTTTGAACACGCTATTTCTCCCTCTTGGTCATATCCAATATCTGGTGACCAATAAATCTTCAAATATATTCTACCATAATACTTTGTTTCACTGAAATTTGTTTGTTTTCAGACAGATAGGCCAGGAGCTTTTGATGTATACTGGCTGGCCTCAAAGTCAGAGATCCTCTGCCCACTGAGTGATGAGATTAAAAGTGTATACCACTACCTCCATCCTTCTTGGAGAACTTTAAATTCTTCATGCTGTATTCAAGAATCTCCAGGTTATATTTAGTGATCTGGCCACCCAATGTCTTATTTCTCGTGCATCAGCTCTGATTGTTCTAAAGAGTATAGTGTACTTGATCTTTGCCATCCACAGAGAATACCACATTTCTGAATATTGCCTGCCTCTAGGGCCTCTCGACTTTAGCATTGATGATATTGGTATTTGTGGCAGCTATCCTGTCCCTTAGGGGATTTTTAATGATGTCACTGGTCTCTATTTTGTGAAATCTAAAAACGATCACAGATATTGCTTGAACTACTTCTAGTTGAGAACTTCACTCTATGCCTGTCCTTGTTGATGCTCATTACACTTCTCCTTACACCAGAGTTGTGGGTAGCATTGCTATCATTTAGTTCTTATCAGCAATTGCTGTCACGAATCTTTACATGATTTCCAGAGCCTTGGGCAATATGATATAGAGCCCTCCTGATAGATTCTGGTTTCCTGAAATGAAGATATTATGCACTGCGAAGTCCCCCTAATATCAAACTTCACTCAGAAAATTAACTAGGTTTAAAAATTTACTTGCTGTTTTTATTTTGCTTTGCTAATCACCAATACCTTTTAAAAAACATATTGTTCATCATTTAGAGGAACTGGTTGTAGATTTTGCATTTACCAAAAATGGGGATCTATCTTTTTAAATCTTGGGTTTTAATTTTTTATTTCATATCACCCACATCTAAGAGGACATGAGTTGGGCTCCCAGCACCCACATGGGATGGTTCACAATTACCTGTAATTCCCGTTACCTCTTTCGGCCCCTGATAGCACCTGCACAACTGTGGTACATGTACATAAACTCAGGCACACACAAATGATGTGGGATTCCCCTCTGTATGCTGTGAATATGTTTTATTACCATTGGTTAGTAAAGAAGCTGTTTCAGTCAATGACTTAAATTCCCAAATATTGTTTATACATGTTTGTTTACATTTAAAGGGGGATATGATACAGAAATAAATACTTTGCACTGGTATGAATCTTGGTCTATTGATACAAATTTAATATCAATTTTGTTATATGTATATCTGCTCTCATTTAAGGTGTTGTGTTTGTGCAGCCCATTTAAAAATGTAATATATAATTAAGAAATACAGGTGAATAGCTAGTCATTTATAATAGTCAAACTTGCAGTCATGTTAGGAAGGTTTTCTAGATGGACAGAGATTTATTTCAGTTGAATAGTATTCTTCAAACCTTTTAAAAACCTACATAATATTGCATTTAAAATGTTTTAAGAACTTAGATTTTTCTTGACAGTGAGACATGTCTGCTTCTGGCAACAGCAATTACTTCAGAGAGATTGATAGGCATTGAAGAAACTTGTTACGAAGTTTGCCTTCAATGTGACAAGGCTAGCCATTTGGGCAAGAAACTGCTCCTATCTGGACTGTTTGATGGTATGCTGTATAAACTGGACATGCAAGATCCACAGAAAAATAACTGCTGAAGTTGCCTAAAGAAAGTGAGACAGTCCTTCAGGGTTCCTGCTTCATGAAAGAATCTGCCAGACCTTCTACAGGACACACAAAATAAGTGATTGACAAACTGCAAATATAGGCAGAACTGTCTTTGAAATTACCTGATTCACGAAAAAGTCTGCCAGATACTATGGGCCTGTAGGATAAACATGGATGCCCAATGTTACAGAAGAACTTTGGGTGACTGTCCAGGCAGTGAGATAACTCTGTCAATTCTAGAGTTTTGGAAGTTGCTTAAATTCACTTCCAGTTAACTTAGGTAATATTATATTCTTCTGGAGTTTTTGATGAATTTAAAAAATAGATAGTTATAATTATGGTCTTCCTTAGCAATGATAAACGATAAAATAGATATAAATATTATAAGTGTAATTCTTCCTTGATACCTGTTTTGTTATGTGTAATTTTACTATGTTAAAGTTAAAACCTTCCTTTATATTTGACAGAAAAAGGAGGTAATGTGGGATTCCCCTCTGTATGCTATGAATATGTCTTAATACCATTAGTAAAGAAGCTTCTTTGGGCCTATGGCAGTGCAGAATAGAGCAAGGCAGGAATTCCAAGCAGAGATAGAGGAGAAAAGAAGGCGGTGTCAGAGAGACGTCATGTAACTGCCAAAGAAGACAAATGCCCCAGATCTATACCAGTAAGCCACAGCTGCTTGCCAATACATAGATTAATAAAAATGGATTAATTTAAGATGTAAGAGTTAGTTAGTAAGGAGCCTAAGATATTGGCCAAACAGTGTTGTCATTAATATAGTTAATGTGTGATTATTTCAGGTCTGGTCTTCCGAGAAACAAATGAGTGGCCTGGGCCTACACACAAATACATATAAAATAAAATAAACAAATATTTTTAAAAGACATATTAATCTCAACATAAAAATAAAATACAGTCCATATCTGATATTATCTGTAATCCATACATTTATTAAGAGATACATTAAACATTAAATAATTAACTATTATATGCTTTATATGATACAAAGATCTTTTGTAGATTACTTAAGAGTATTCTAGTAACATTTAGAAGAGCTGATTATAGATTATATGTGTGCCAAAATGTGGGGGGTTCTGTCTTTTGAATTTTTTGGTTTTAGTTTCTATTTAATTTAATTTATTTATTTGAGAGATGGTGAGGCACATGTGTTTTACAGTGCATGTGACCATCAGAGGACAACCTTTGAAAGTCAGTTCTTTCCTTCCAGCAGGTGGGTCCTGAGAATTATCTCAGATCATCAGACTTGGAGCTAAGTATCTTTAGCCACTGAATCATCTCGGTGCTCTACTTTTCCCATCTTGAATATAAAAATTTGCTTTCCCTAAACTGTTAGAAGTGGGTTAGACTCAGTAAGAGGTGTCTGTGATTACATTATTACTTCAGATTTTGTGGTGAACATTTAAAACATATAATTTCTTTAAAACAAATGACTTCAATAGAAATATCTTGACATCATAGAGGACTGATGTGTGAGACAAAACATTTTATTTAATTAGAAAACACTATCCTTAATGAGATAACCCAAACCCAAAAAGATGATTATGGTATGTACTCACTCATTAGTGGATCCTAGCCATAAACAAAGGACACTAAGCTTATAGCTCACAAGCCCAGAGAAGCCAAATAGCAAGGTGAACCCAAAGAAAAACATATATAGATCCTCCTGGAAATTGGAAGCCTACAAGATTGCCTGGCAAAAGTTGGAAGCACGAGAGTGGGGATAGGGGTGGAGGTAGGGGTGGGGATGGGCAAAGGGAGAAGGGAGAAGGGAAGGACTGGGGAGAGCTTGGGGGAGTGGGAGGGTGGAGATGGAGGAAGGGTGGATATTGGAGAAGGGAATAAGATATCTACATTAAGGGAGTCATTTTAGGATTGACAAGAGACTTGGCTATAGAGGAGATCCCAGGTGTCCACGGGGATGTCCCCAGCTAGGTCCTTGGGCAGCAGAGGAGAGGGTGCCTGAGCTAGCCTTGTCCCATAGTCACACTGATGAATATCTTGATCACCACCATAAAAATTTCATCCAGTGGATGGAGATAGAGACAGACACCCACATTCACATCAGAGCAATGGACTGAGCTCCCAAGGTCCAGTCGAAGAGCAGAAGGTGGGAGAAGATGAGCAAGGAAGTCAGGACCGCGAGGGGCTGGTCCACCAACTGAGACAGTGTGCCTGGTCTAATGGGAACTCACCAAATCCAGCTGGACCAGGACTGAATGAGCATATGATCAAACCGGAATCTCTGAATGTAGCTGCCAATGAGGACTGACTGAGAAGCTAATGATAATGGCACTGGGACCTATCTCTTCTGCATGTATTGGCTTTTGGGGAACCTAGTCTATATGGATGCACACCTTCCTAGGCCTGGATGGAGGGGGGAGGGCCTTGGGCTTCCCACAGGGCAGAGTACCCTGCCCCCTCTTACGGAAGCAGGGGAAGGGAGGAGGGGTAGTGGGGGAGCAGGAAGGGACTGGGAGAAGGGGAGGAAGTATAAATTTTTGAATGAAAAATAAAAGAATATGGAAAAAAGATTTTATTTAATCTTTTAAATGCATAAAATTATTGTGTTTCTTAATTCTGAGATAAAGATAAAATATAGTTATTTTCTTTGTGAGGGCAAGCCATTTCTTCCCTTTCCAGTTTTGTCACACATTCTCTGAATTCTAGCTTTGGCCTCTATCATTTCACTAAAACTCTATGAATTATATTTATCAGTAGCATTGTGGTGGAGCTGGTGTGCCTTGGGTCTCACCAAACTGTCTATCTCGGCTTCTGATGTTGGCCTAGGCCACATCATTCTTCCCTATATTAGACTTCCGCTTGTTCAGATCAACGCACTATGCCAGTCGTTCTTCTGCTTACCTGAGAGTATTGACATAGGATGTTCTTTGCATAGAATGCTAAATAGTTTACAAAAAATAATTAGTGACTGGTAAATATTGTGTATAGCAAAGAAATAATTTTAGGAAAAGCATAAAGATTTGCTTTGAGATTTGACATAGAGATTGACAAATTCTAAAATATTTCAATAATTGAAGAGTTGTTTCATTTTCCAATCAACATTAACTCCAACATGACTTTTGGGTATTGAAAACTACAAACTCTTAGGGTTTTTTGTAAAATTTTAAATAAAAATAGAAAAAGTTATTTATTTTCTTTAACATTACAATCTACACAATTTTTTAAAAATATGGGCATCATCACTGGCTAGTCAATGAATAAAATACATTTCTACATAAAGTAGAAATCAAGATTATGTTTATTATTCTCATTTAAAACAACTAGACCTGATACAGACTAAGTAAACATGAACATTTGTACAAGTTATTTAGTTTTTCCTTTTCAAGTGCTATATACTTCAATTTCTTTATTCTAATCAGTCCACAACTGATTACGTGGGTCCATTGTCCTCAGGGGCAACTCTGAATTCTATCTTTCTGGATATTAAAGAGCCATGGAGCATGTCATATGAAATTCTATGAAGTTAAGAGTAATTAATAATGATTATATCATTCATTAATTAATAAATCCATTGCAATTACTTATAACAGCAAATTAAAAAGTGACTATGCTAATAGATCAGTGAGAGCTCAAAAAATCCTTATATTTTTGGAGAATAGGTACATGGGTAATGCTTAATGATACTGTATGAATGTCTTGGCCAGTGATATTTTTTCGTATGTTTTCTTAAAGGACAAGATATTTTCCCCTCATTCCCATGATCAAAGAGTTTGGTGTAGACAGTATCCCATACCCCTGGGTCATTTAGAAGCCACTCACTGACTCCAAGTAGTGATCCAATTTTCTGTGAGAATAAAAAAGAGGGCCTGTGTCACACAATACATACTGGACTTAAATTACTACATTATAACAGTTGATAGTCTTTTTGGTTTTTAGTGTGTCTTTTTAAAAATACTTTATCATTTGTAATGAAACAAAAACCCACTAAATATAGATCATCATACTGAGTCCTAAAGAAAATCCAGTAAGATGTCCTGAAGAAAATCCAGATGGGTATGGCTGGCTTTGACCAAACTATGGCTAAGAAACACAGACATCTGGAATTTGACAAAAAGTACTATTGTGAATATGATATAAATTTACATCTCTTCTAAGACAAGGAGTCGGGGAAGGATGAGAAGTGAACTTAGTGTCTGGCTAACTGGGAGTCAGGTTGCCACATCTCAGTCCCATATGCCTGTGGAATGGCTCCTGTAAGAAACTTCCATTCTAGGAGCTTACCCCAGAGGGTTTTTTTCTAATGATTAGCTTACCAACATCTTGATTTGGAATCCCTTTCCACATGGTGTGAGGAATAGGAGATGGACTCATCCTATTTGATTAAACATAATGCTGGGAATCAGGAAAGTTCTAGTACTTCTTAAAAGAATCTTGGATAGGGGTTTGTTGATCTTGTTGATTTTCTCAAGGAACCAGCTCTTTGTTTCATTGATTCTTTGGATTGTTTTCTGTGTCTCTATTTTGTTGATTTCAGCCCTCAGTTTGATTATTTCCAGTCTTCTACTCCTCCTGGGTGATTCAGCTTCTTTTTTTCTAGAGTTTTCAGGTGTGCTGTTAAGTCTCTAATGTGAGCTTTCTCCGTTTTCTTTATGTGGGCACTAAGTGCTATGAACTTTCCTCTTAGCACTGCTTTCATAGTGTCCCATAGGTTGGAATATGTTGTGTCATTATTTTTGTTGAATTCAAGGAAGACTTTAATTTCTTTCTTTATTTCTTCCTTGACCCAGGAGTGGTTCAGTAGTTGACTGTTCAGTTTCCATGAGTTTGTAGGCTTTCTGGGAGTGGAATTGTTGTTAAATTCTAACTTTACTACATGATAATCCGATAAGACACAGGTGGTTACTCCAATTTTTTTGTATCTGTGGATGTTTGCTTTGTTACCGAGTATGTGATCAATTTTCGAGAAGGTTCCATGAGATGCTGAGAAGAAGGTATATTCTTTCCTGTTTGAGTGGAATGTTCTATAGATGTCTATTAAGTCCATTTGATTCATTACATCTATTAGTTCTCTTATTTCTCTGTTAAGTTTCTGTCTGGTTGGCCTGTCCATTGGTGAGAGAGGAGTGTTGAAATCTCCTACTATTAGTGTGTGGGGTTTGATGTGTGCTTTGAGTTCTAGTAATGTTTCTTTTACATATGTGGGTGCTTTTATATTAGAGGCATATATATTCAGGATTGAGACTTCATCCTGATGGATTATTCCTGTTAAGAGTATAAAATGTCCATCTCTATCTCTTCTGATTGATTTTAGTTTGAAGTCAATTTTGTTCGATATTGGGATGTCCCCAGCTAGGTCCTTGGGCAGCAGAGGAGAGGGTGCTAGAACTAGCATTGTCCCATAGTCACATTGATGAATATCTTGATCACCACCATAGAAATTTCGTCCAATGGATGGAGATAGAGACAGAGACCCACATTCACATCAGAGCAATGAACTGAGCTCCCAAGGTGCAGTCGAAGAGCAGAAGGTGGGAGAAGATGAGCAAGAAAGTTAGGACCGTGAGGGGCTGGTCCACCCACTGAGACAGTGTGCCTGATCTAATGGGAGCTCACCAAATCCAGCTGGACTGGGACTTAACAAGCATATTATCAAACTGGACTCTCTGAATGTGGCTGCCAATGGGGGCAGACTGAGAAGCCATCAACAATGATACTAGGACCTATCTCTTCTGCATGCATTATCTTTCTGGGAACCTAGTCTATTTGGATGCACACCTTCCTAGGCCGGGGTGGAGGGGGGAGGGCCTTGGACTTCCCACAGGGCAGGGCACCATGCCCTCTTTTAAGGAAGCAGGGGGAGGGAGGAGGGGTGTGTGGTGTGGGAGGGGATTGGGAGAAGGGGAGGAAATGTAAATTTTTTTGAATGGAAAAAAATAAAAGGTTATGAAAAAAAAGAATAAAAAAGAATCTTGGGAATTCTTCTTTCAATAAACTGGTCATAGTTAAAACTAAAATCTTTAGCAAAGAGATAACAAAAGGAAACAAAATTGCAAGTATCTTACAAAAATGGGATGATCTTTGTTGTATCTGAGAAAATGTTTTACCCAGAAATCAGAGTCAAGAAATGTAACATGAAGGGCTGCTTGGCGAGGGTTTCTGTCCTGCCCAGGTCCCACAGCTGTTTAGTCCCTAAGAAAATCACACAGAAGTCTCCATAAGTTATAAGCTGATTGGCCCATTAGCTCAGGCTTCATATTAGTTCTTATAATGTATATTAATCCATTATTCTTATCTATGCTAGCAACATGGCTCGGTTCCTTTTTCAGCAGGGCAGGTCACATCCTTCTTCTTTGGTGGTCTGAGTCTGACTGGGGAGGAATGGGCTTCCTCCTTCCTAGAATTCTCCTGTTCTCATTGCTCCACCTTTACTTCCTGTCTTGTTATCCCACCTATACTTCCTGCCTGGCCAATCAGCATTTATTTAAAACATGATTGACAGAATACAGACAATTCTCCTGCACCAAAGAAATAATGAGGGGATGGGCATGCATTTAAATGGTTATAGAACTGCCATTGCATGTGAAGTTCTGGGTTTGATGCCCAATGTCACAGGGGAAATTTACTTAGGGGTCTTGTGTAGGGTGAGTGTAATTTCATTGTTAAGACAATGTCTTGAACCCTGGCTAGGGTTTAAAATGGCAGAAAAAAAATTGAGTAAATAATAAGGCAACAGGATGGAAGAAAGAAGACACATAAAAAGCAAAGCAGGATGACTGGGGAAAGCACAAAAAAAGGAACAGAAGAGAAGTTGATTCACTCTGTCTTTCAGTGAAGGAAGTCCATTTTGAAAAACAAAAACATCCAGGGTTAGGGAAAACATAGTCATAATTGTGTAGAAAACTTCAAATACAAGTGTTAACTGCATCTCAACGTAAGATCAGCTATACATTCAGGTCTAGACTTAATGGCACATTTTTCTATTGCAGATTTTTTTCTAGCTTTTTTCCATAGAGGGCTATGATGGTGTCCATGGCCCATGCTGTGGCAGATGGCTATGTGGATGTCCATGGTCTGTACTGCTACCAGAGGCAGATGCTACACAGGAAACCATGTGGATGTACATGGTCTACACTCCCACTGACTGTAAAGGGCAAGGAGGCCACTTTTGTGTCATTTGGATGACTAAAGACTCACAGTTGAGAAAGAGAGACATAGAAGGCTTCTGTGACAATCTCTATTGTAAATCTCATATCCAGTAATATGGTGCATGAGGACCAACTCTGGCCAAAATGAAGTGAGGGTAATAAAAAATTAATAAGTATCTCACTCTAAATAGAAATGCTTCTACTAAGCAATTTTATGTCTGTAAAATCAGAGCAATAAATTTAAACCATAACATGTCAAGACAGAAAGTGTTTGTCTTTCAGGTAATGTCAGGTGCATGAATACTCTATCTACTGAATTATACTTCTGTTTTACTAACATATGAGCAGGAAATGATTGCCTTCAGTCTCCCCCATCATGTGGATTAGATTTCACTAGATCCCCCTCCTTAAAGATCAATCTAATTCAAGAAATTCATCTACAATTTTAATTATAAGTAAACATAGTATTTCCTGTAGTAAAACTAGAAGCAACCTGGAAATATCTCTATCCTTCACAGTGAGCCATATAAGGACATCTCTATCCTTCACAGTGAGCCATACAAGGACTTTGGCAGAACCTCGGGTAGCCATGGTCTACACCAGAAGAGACTCAATGTGCCGTTTCTTTAACTTACTGTGGATTCACACAAAATTTGATTGAAACTAATTAAATTGAGTTTACTCTCAAGATTTCTATCTGAGGCAAACATGTTCAGAGAATATCTGTTAATTGTCTATAAAAAGTTTCCTAAGGGAAAGTTTTTCACTCTGTTTTTTGTTTGTTTGTTTGCTTGTTTGTTTGAATTATACACATGGTAGGAAATGAAAGGAAAAGAAAATTCTTCAGAAGAGTGTCTTAGTTTGTGTTCTGTTGCTGTGATGAGATACCAACCAAGTGCAATCTGGGGAGAAGGGAGTCCAGTTCATCTCACAAGTTACAGTGTAGTAAGAGCTTCAAGGTAGGAGTCTGAAGCAGAAACTGAAAAAGAGACCATGGTGGAGTGTTGCTTACTGGCCTCTTCTCTCACATTCATCTACCTTGCTTACACCTCCCAGGTCCACTTGCCTAGGAATGGTACTGCCCATAGTGGACTGAGCCCTACAGTATTAATGAGCAATCAAGAAAATGCCCAAGATATGCCTATGGCCAATCTGATAGAGGAAATTCTTCAAGTGAGGTTCCCTCTTCTAAAGTGTGTCAAGTTCAACACCAAGATTAACCATCATGTGACATCATGACAAACACCATTATAAAATTAAAAGGTGTTGTAGATTGATCCTATTTTCTCAAGGTGGCCTTAATTTTAAAATTGAAAAAACCTTTCAGTTTAACTCTGACTCAAATAATCATTTAGCAGTTTTTGGACACTGGTTTAACTGACTGTCCTAAGTCACACATTTTGTAGTATATTTCAAGAGGTGGAATCAAAATTTGTGTTGTTTTTAGGGATATACTGACTTTAATAATTAAAAAAAAAAGAACACAGAAAAAGATTTTCAATTAAACCATCAGCCATAACCTCAGTTAGTGAATGCAAAAGACAGTCAGAATCCCCAAATTTTTCAAAGCTATACAAGGTCCCAGTGTCCCAAATAACAGCAAAACCCATTGTGTGACTGTTTTTGCTGATGGCTCACATGTGTTTTTCTGACTAGTTGAGGCACTCATTCTGCATATTCCTTTTATGTTTAACACATTTGCTGATATAAACTATACATATATATATATAATTGTTCATATTTCACTGTATCATCTAAAATTCTACAGCTGTATACACCCGTGACTCTACCACCAGTCAGGACATCAGCTTGTGTCACTCACAATTCCTTTCTCCCGGAAATTTCTGCCAACATCCTCTCCCCACTACTGACCCACCTTTTGTTACTATAGGTTAGTCTGAATTTCCTATGACATTACAAATATGGTTTGTACTCCCCCATCCTTTATTCCAGGTCTGTAATTTTTCACAAAATAAATTATGCTTAAAACCTTTGATGTTGTAAGATGCAGTAATGTATTCTTTTGTATTGCTAAGTAATATTCCATTGTTAGAATATACTACAATTTATTTGTTGTCCTGTTGATGAGCTATTTCTAAATTTTGGGGCTACTGTAGCTACGTAAATTTGGTCTTTATGAAGTGTCCAATTATTATGCAATTTGCTTCTGTGTTTTCCTAAGACTAGTTAGCAGTTCATCATACTATAACTCTTGTGTTTTCCTAAGACTAGTAAGAAGTACTTACTATACTATAACTCTTCAAAGATGTACTTCTGTTTCAGAGAATGTTTTAAAATTTCAGGGCTTGCAAACAATTGTATTTTTCCCTCTTAATTTATGTATCTCCATATATTAAAATAATTGATTACCTCAATTAGCAATCACAAATTATTTGGTGGTCTGGGTCTTCAAATTATGAAAAGTATCTGACCTGAACTCCTTAAAAATAATTATAACTTTTTTCTGATTCCTTTCTTGATATATCATATCTGTTTGTTCGAGGAAACTATCAAAGATAGACACTTAAAACTTTTAAAAAGTAAAATTAAATATAGCTATATATGTATAACTACATTAAGAAGAAAAGATAAATTTACATGGAGAAAAATCTTTATTTTTTTCTTATTTTGAGTTACTTTGAAAAATTATGACTGACTTTTTTAATTTGAAAAATATGGTGATGTTATTCTTTTAATTGAAAAATATAAGACCAAGAAGGGACAGATTTCCAGCTTTACTATGGGAAAACACACATATTTCACAGGTATGCCATTATTAGTACCCAACTTCATTGTCATTTTTCATTCGGGACTCCCACTGGGAATACCATGTGAGAAAGAAATGGAGGATGAGACCAGATTATTATAATTCACAAGACTAATTATGACTTTGAGTTTTCCTGAATAAGTTAATTTTTTCTGTGCCCTGGGATCAGTGAACATGAGAGCAGTCTCATAAGGGCTGTGCTGAGTTTGCTATTGAGTACATTTATAAAAAAAATTTGGTGATATGAAACAGTATTTCAGTTCTACATTTTCTTTGGAGTTTGTTTCTAAAATTACTCTAATATTAAAAGGGGAGGCTAATGTGGGGCAAATATTAGCAAATTACAAAGATATATATATATATAAAAGGCATAGTGAAACCCGTTATTCTATGTGCTACTGAAACAATTAATTTAAAAATCTGATGCCACAGGTATATTTTAACTAAATAATAATAAAAAGTCATACACTAATCATGCATTTTGAGTCTAAACTCATTTGTTTTAAATAAACTGGGTGTTTTTTGTTTTTTGTTTTGTGTGTGTGTGTGTGTGTGTGTGTGTATGTATGTATGTTACTAAAGAGGACCATGGAAAAGCAAGGATTACAGAGATCTTGAAAGGACACCAGGCAGGCAAGATTAGAAGGGAATGCTAGAGAGGGGCTGGTGGAAGCGGAAAGACCAGAAAGGGGCATTGTTGCTTGATTTCCATGTTTGTTTGTGGAGAGTCTTGAGTGACATAAAATGATAAGATGCTCTCTAATGACTTGAAATCTATAGAGAGATACTTTAAAAAAAGGGAAAAGTCTTTAAAGAGACAGAGTACAGATAGTCATAGATTAAAAAAAAAATAAGCCACGTAAAAATGGATAATTCACAGAATGTCTGGATTATGTATTTTATTCTGTTTTCTTTAAATTTTTTGACTGTGAAGGAGCTAAATACAGAGAGACATTTCATTGCGTGTGTGGCTAAGCCAAACCAGCATGTATATCATAAAGGTATCTTGACTTCAGAATTTGGGTCTAAGGATATGATGCTTTGGAAAAGAGGTTTTTCTTTTGTTTTCACAAAGGATGAGACCCTGTGGATTCCGTCTGGACCAATATGGTATGAAAGACCACACCATCCTGAAAGATCACCATGAATACCTTCAAAAAATTACTTCACTCAACTGCCAACTGAGATGAACTTGGCACACAGGATACACCATGAAAGACCTGATTAACAGCACCCCCATACAGCAGGAAAAAGTTTGGAGAGAAAAAACTACGCCTATATTCCCAAATATTGTTTATAAATGTTCTTTTACATTTAAAGGGGATATGATATAGATATGATTAATTTGCATTGCTATGGATTTTGCTTTGTTGATATAAATTTAAGGTCAATTTTGTTATATGTATATGTATTTCTGATCTTGATTAAGGTACTGTGATTGTGTAGTTCATTTAAAAATGTAATGTATAATTAGGAAATATAGGTTGTTAATGGATAATCATCAATAATAGTCAAGCTAGTAGTCATGTTAGTTAGATTTTCTAGATATATAGAGGTATATTTCAGTTAGATCGACATTCTTCATATCTCTCAAAGACTACAGAATATGGCATTTTAAATGTTTTAATAACTTAGGGCTTTTCATGACAATGAGACATGTCTGCTCCTGACAGCACCAATCTACTTCAAGAGGAAGATGGGCATTGAAGAGGCTCCTTATGGAGTTGGTTAGCCATTTGGGCAGGAAACTGCTCTTGCCTGGACTATTGCATAAACTGAACACAAAGAACCTGCAGAGAGAGGACTGCTGAACTTGCCTAAAGATGAGATGATCCTTCAGGGTTCCTGATTCGTGAAAGAGTCTGTGAGACATTCTACAGGATACAGAATAAAGTAACTGAACTGTCTTTCAAATTTCCTGCTTTATGAAAAAATCTGCTGGATATTATGGGCCTGTAGGCTGAAGATGGATGCCCCCACGGTACAGAAAAACTTTGGGTAACTGTCCAGGCAGCGAGATGTCTCTGTCATTTCTAGAGTTTTGGAAGTTGCTTACTCCTCTCTTACTTAGGTAATATTATATCCTTCTGGAATATTTGATGGAGTTGAAGAATAGATAGATAGTTATGGTTTTCCTTTGTTATGATAAAAGATAAAATAATCTAAATATTGTAACTGTAATTCTTTCTTGGTTACTATTTTGTCATATGTAATTTTACTATGTTAAAGTGAAAGCCTTTCTTTTTTGTTTAAACAGAAAAAGGGGAAATGGTGTAGGAGTTTTTTCTGTATTTGTGTTGCTTTTGTTGGTGAATAAAGAAACTGCCTTGGCCATTTGATATGGCAGAAATCAGGTAGGTGGAGTAGACAGAACAGAATGCTGGGGAGAAGAGACAGAGAGCCGCCTCCATGAAGCCGTCAGAGTCAGACATGCTGAATCTTTCCCAGTAAGCTACAACCTCATGGTGAACACAGATTATTAGAAATGGGTTTAATCAAGATGTGAGAGTTAGCCAATAAGACGCTAGAGCTTATGGGCCAGGCAGTGTTTAAATGGATACAGTTTCTGTATAATTATTTTGGGGGTTAAGCTAGCCAGGTGTCGGGAATGCAACCCGCTCACCTTCATACTACAGAAATCCATTTGAGATGTTGGTCTAACCAAACTCACAAATGCTGATTGCAAGTTTTCTGTGATGAAACTATTAACCACTTCTTCCAGGAGCCTCTTGATTCATTGTAATCCACTGGAAACTGTTGTGTGTGTGTGTGTGTGTGTGTATGCATTAAGTAATTCCCACATGGTGAGGCTTCTTGTTGTTCAGGTTACCTCCAGTTTTATGCTTACATTTTGTTCCAAGGGAAAAACTCAGCAATAATAGAATTTGTGCCTTTTGCAAAGATCTAGACCCAAACCAATATAGCAATAAATTATCTAAGGTCAAAACTCCTTTCACTTGCCTCTAATATTTATGCATTTTATAAGGGAGAAGAGCAAACACTGACTGCTCTAGAAGAGATGAACAAAACAAGCAATTAGAGCTAGTCGTTGAAAAATAAGTCGGAAGTTGTATGATAAAACAAACAAACAAAAACCACATTTTAACTGTGTGGAGAGATTCTACCAGGCAAGTCATGTGGGAAGCTTAATGTGCTCTGGGAAACAAGTCACCCTATAAAACTTTTCCAACACAGCTATGTCACCATGACAAGGGACACACTTTCTCTTTTATATGGCAAAACATTGTATGCTGAATATAATTCAGTAGGCTTGTATGAAAGACACATACAATCGCTACTTTATTAAATAGACACATAAGCTCACCAGCCATTCTTATGTGGAGTCATCTATTGCTACAATAAATATTGCCGGATATCTTATATGATATCGCTATAGAAAATAGCATTTAATATTGAGGGTAAAGGCAAACATGACTCTACTTCTACTGCCCCACACTTTCCTGTGTTATAAAGCGCATCAATGACATGTGCACACCTCTACAGAAGTCACTCTTCTTAAAACCTTCAGTGCTACCTGTGCTCTCGCACACATCGGATCCGCTGAAGCCAAGGAGATTTTGTTCTCATACTGTCCATTGTGACTGTTTCAGGCCCTTTAACAAACCCCGCCACCATGAACGAACCCAGATCAGAACAGCAAGTACAGCTCACTGAGGCTTACATCAGCAAACCATTTAACATGCTTTAAAGCTACATTTAAAGTACCTGGAGGTTACAACACAAAGTGACAAATCTGAGCACACGGACTTGGAAGACGCTATCTGCAGCTGGCTTCCTGTGCGAACACAGGGAGCTGTGCCCAGTGAGTACAGAAGCTCAACTTTCTGGGTTTTCAGGAGTGTGAAGGATTTTTCCGAATCTTTGTGTTCAACACATCTTATCAATATGGCATAATGGCTTCTGTAGCCACCAAAGCCTGTGAGAATCGGAACTTCCAGGCCAATCCTTTCAACAACTTCCTGTTGCTTCTTGACCACAGCCTTGTACCAGGCTCTACATCACCACAAAGCAAAAGAACAGTAAGACTTTGTTTGGGTCATCTCTTATGTATGGTTTCAATTAAAATGTAATTTTTTCCAGTGTGGGAAATTGAAGAACTAAACTCTGAATCTGTTTTAGTAATTTGGGGCTAGAAAACAATTGTGCCAGTTACAAATGCTACAGATCTGTTTATTATACCATGGTCAATGTAAACAAATGGCAAATACACCTGTGTTGAACATTTCTGTATACACATGTCTATGTGTTCTTATAAGATATAAAAACATCAGAGTGCATACCAAGTATTCTATGAAGCAGTAGTTATCAATTATATATTTGGGATAATTTTCAATTTTAAATCTATAATTTTCTCTTAGAAAATTAGATTTTGAGAAGTAAGTACATATCTGAGTGTGATACATTGCATTTTTGGTTTTTTTTTTTTTTTTGGTTTTTCGAGACAGGGTTTCTCTGGGGCTTTGGAGCCTGTCCTGGAACTAGCTCTTATAGACCAGGCTGGGCTTGAACTCACAGAGATCCACCTGCCTCTGCCTCCCGAGTGCTGGGATTAAAGGCATGCACCACCACCACCTGGCAACATTGCATTTTTGTTAATAAACAATTATTGTATCCTAAATATTTTAGTAAACGAACATTTTTTCTCAATTATTTTATTGCCTTGTTATAACCCAGTATAGTTTATATCGCCTAGATGTTTTTCAACAGACATAACTATTGTTAAATCTTTTGCTGTATTGAAAGTTATTTATTTTCACTGTTCCTTCTGTTTGTTTGTTTACTTTGCTTTTAGAAACAAGATTTAACTGTAGAGACCAGTCCAGTATGGAACTCACTGAATACTCAAAATTAGCCTTAAGCTTCCTGCCTCAGCTTACTGGATGCTGGGGTTGCAAGTATGAACTACCACACCTAGTATTTTTCATATTTTAAAGAATAGATGTTTCCTATTAGAAACAATATTTTTTGCAAATACATATTTTGCTTAGTGTATAGATGCATTATTTTCATTAGTATTAATTAGCTGCTATTCTTAAGGAGTAGAATGATTCATTTGGGGAGTTGAGATTTTATTAGTATTGTTAAGTGCTTTAGATTTTTAAATATTCCCTTAATCATTTATTATATATCAAAGTTTCCCAAAAGTTCTTCTAAGACAATTGTCAGTCTTGTTTTATAAAACTGTTTCAAAAGTTCGTCTACTACAGTGAAAGAAACGGTTTTAATAGAGAGATGAACAAGAGGGAAGGGGAGCTCAGAGGGAGAAAAGTGAACTGATTTGTTAAGTTAAGTATGGATTCATAGAACTCACATTCACAGATTTACGCAACATATTCATACTGACATCAAAAATACGTTTTGAAAATCTCCAAATAAAAGTCCCATATCCATGAAGACATTTCTCATCTTTAAAAAGTAAAAGTTTTCACATAATAGAATTTATGGTTTTTCTGATAACTACTCTACATTTGAAGTTTTTGACAGGAAAACATGACAAATTTTAATCTATAAAAGTTCTAAAGGAAATTGTATCCAATCTTGCTACTTTCAGCTGCTAGTTAGCATTGTCTATGAATATAATATACATTCTTCTGTTTTAAACTCAGGTTGTCATTTAATGTTATCCCATTAAATTTACAGCTCTATACTGCTCTTCTAAATAATTTGAACTTAGCAGATCAAATATTAGTAAAACCAAATCTTAATTTTTCTAAGTTGTGAAATATGATACATAGGAGATGTACTAGTTCTTGTGGTTTGGAAATATATCATTTTTAAAAAGCCACCTCAGATTCATGTATCACATAGACACATGTAATGTCTTCAGCCCTACTTCGAGGATTAGCATCTGTGGATGACAATGCATTTTCTAGCATGGAACAACACCTAAAGTGAAAAGTTTGGATCAGAAAAAAAACCATATGCTGTGATTTGTATGTAAGTCAGTTTAATCTAAAAAATTAATACTGTTTAGATATTAATCCTGAGTTGTTTAGGATTATTCTCTCACAAAGCCTATTAATATTGGTGGATTCTCCTCCAGTAAGTCCTGTATATTTCATATTTATATAAGCTTTTTGTTCCTGCCTTTGAAAGGAGTGTGTTTTATTGCTTTCACACAAATTCAGTCATAGCTCAAGTTATCTTTACAAATGATTATTTTGCCTGTTTAAAAAAAAATTGTTCCAAGATAAAGATTTTACATCACAGAGAAAATGGAGGAAAATTGAGAGGATCCTTTCATTTCCTTTTGTAGCCTGCTACTGATGATGAAAAACAAGCGAACAAATGTAATTGGTAAAATAAACCCCGTGGGAAGTTTCAAACAGAGGATATTCTTAGTTGTAAATAGCTCAATTTTATTTCTAGAGCCTAAAATATGTATTCCTGCCACCCCATCCCAATCTTGCTTCCATTTCAACACTTCGGCCTTATCAGAACAAATAAATGATCGTCAGGAAAGAAAGCCCAGCTAAGGTTTGGGAGCTGCTGCCACTCACTTCTTTCTTGCACAATCCCATGCCAATAGCTATTGGGAAGGAGAAAGAAAGAAAGGTCTGCCACTGTCGGAGAGTGGAAGTACAGGGGCAGAGGGGCATCCCTTCAATCTCTGGGCTCTGCTTCCTTCTTGCTCTGCATTGTCAGAAGAGAGATGCTCCTCATTCACAAAACAAAACAAGGAAAGCTCTATAATTATTTTTGGCTCAGTTCCATTGAAACTCATTCTCCTGGAAGCATCTCTGTTTTAGATTAAAACAATGCTTACAGTATTCATTCTCTGCTCTTGTTTCCTTTCCTTTTTCGGTATTCCTGCACACCACCCATTCCCAAACAACCCACCCACCCCATTTTCTTCTGCTAGTCTTTGTTTTACAATGGTTTTGGTTCTCTACTCTCTCCTGTCTCTCTGTCTCTCTCCCCCTCTCTTGCTTGTCTCCCTGTCTCTCTGTCTCTCAGTCTCTCTCTGCCTTTCACAATGGTTTTCTCTATCATATTAAATAAAGTTGGGCTCAAAGGCTGCTAACACTGATGCCTCTTGGTGCCTACCGAAGACCTCCATGTTTATTGTCAACTGGACAATCTGCCCCCTCTTCCAGCCCTGAAGCTTCCCATCTGATGCCCCTGCCACACTTCAGGATAGTTGATTTGTGACATGATATTTTGAACCAAAGACAAAGCAAAACCCAAAACACACCACCAACAAAAAATCAGATCACTCTTCATGCATCCTATTAATAAAATTAAAAAGAATTGGCTTTTCTCTATCTCTCCCTCATCCACATCTAATCCATAAAAGATGGATAAAGTCTTTATTGCCCTTAGTAGGTGGCAGTTATTAACTTCTAACAACAAAACCTTAAAAATCACTGTTTTTAAAATCCAAATTACATGACTTAGTTGTAAGGACTTAAATCTATTTTTTTCTATAATTAACTTAATTCTTTTTCTCCTCTTGAGCTAAAAACTTTTATCACTTCTATTGTTGTTAGGGGAAAATAATTTTAACAAATATAATTTGTATATGTGTATTTAATAAAGTTATCTTTTGTGAGATGTTGTCTTGTCTCTCATCTCTGCTGAAACAGTGAGTTCTTTGGACTCCTCATATGAAGTAAAGGTTTGACTTATATTTTGTGGAATTCCCCTTTCTTAGGTTTTTTCAATTCCTGGTGACAGTAGGCAAAATTTGCTGATGAACCTTTTACTAAAAGAAGTGGATCTCATAACTACTTTAAACATCATTAATGAGTTGTATTGTTTTTCACTCTTTGATTGCAGCAATTAATTTGTGTTCATTTCAAATTCTTAGCACTATCACCCATGAACTGTGCACTCTGCTGAGGTGCATCCGTACTCCTGTGAACAGTGTCTTTTTTGTGTGGATACTGGCTTCACTTGTAAGGAAGCCTTACCCTTCCTATACCAGCCTGACAAATGGACCAGAATCCTGACAGCTGCCCAGATGTGAAATATCTCTGGGATTTCCTATCTGCCTAACAACAGGAAAGTGATGTGTGACTGTATATTTAGAAGACTTTGGGAATCTATTTCTGAGACTCCATAAGAACCCTATAACTGGGCTCCACTTGGTTTACCAAATAAAGTGTGTGTGTGGGGGGGTGTAATCCCCTTCACAAACACTGCTGTTAATTACACTGTAAACATTTAATACACATTCTTTCTTTCCTTTGCCCTTTTCAAAAGGAAAGGTGGTAATTTCTATGTACTCTGCCTCTTTCTTCTCATTTTTTTTTTGCCTTATCTTTCTGGCTTTCTTTCATTTCAGTAGAATGGAGGTGGACATGTTTGGGAAGACAAAAATATTTACCCAGTTAATTTTTTCATGTAAAGAAACAGCCTCAGTACCGTCTACTTTGTCTTATGGCCTTTGTTAAGCCACTAATGTGAAAGCTGTGCTTTAATTACAAAATACTGTAAAGGGAATGCAGTAGGAACACATAGCCCTTGAACGTTAGTCAAATAAAAGCAGGTTTAATAGCAGGAATGGCTACGTTTGGGATCCATATGCATGTTCAACTCACACATTCAGACAACGCAATAAAGCAGGGAGAAACCAGCTGATACACAAAGGGACCGTCTAGACAGTGCCCCATCAGTCTGGCTAAATTTGGTGCTGGCATTCCCAATGGGATTGTAATATAATTGTTCTGGTGTCTGCGTTCATTCCCCCTGTCAAATGCCATTCCAAAAACACATCCTTCTCCCCCCAATACTTCTTCTTCCACAAATATGAAACCCAAACTAGAGAGGGCATTAGATGGCCCAAGCCAAAGAAAACATTACAATTCAGCAGAATTGTGCTGTTTAATTTAATTCTTTCTTTTAATACCCATGTTAGTTAACTCCAACACAATTAATTTCACTGAATTTTAATAATTTAAGATCATGAAACAAAAATAAATGCAAATATAAACAACCTTAAAATTGAGCATCCTAGATGAAAGCAAACAGGCCTCTGTTCCTTTGTACTCATTAACCTCTGTTATAAAATTTAACAGAAATCAGAGGTGTAAAAGTATAGAGATGGACATGGATCATAAATTCTAATGAGGAAAAGGCTAATGAAAACAATGTTAAGCAAAAGCATTGAAAATGTCAATTGTGTATTTTTTCTTTCTTGAGTTTAAAGCTACAGTATATTCTCTCTAAACATTTTATGAAAATTACATTTCTGTTAGTTTGTGAATGAATGATTCCATGTGTTTGGCTTTTTAAAAGAGAAATCAACAATACTTATCTACTTGTTTGCAATAGCTATCAATTAATATTTCTAAATATTCTAGTTTAAGACATCAAGAAAAATGAAAATCCTTACTAAAGGAATAAAATAAAATGTATACCATTAAAATGAATAATGCATATATTATTGATAAAAATGCTCATAGTGTGAAAATTTCCACAATGCTGAAATGAAACTGTCCAATTCCCTACCACTACCCCCAGAAAAACACAGATTCGAGGACTGTGACAAAATCTAACTATGCACAATTATTTTGTTTTCTATTTCAACGTGTCACCTTCGGACACTATTCTGATGTTTACACTAACTAGGAAACACGTTTTCTTTCACTATGCAGAAAAATGAAATTGGTAAGAAGCTGGACTGTTGAGTGTTCTGTGTGCCTGGGAACGGGTCTGGTTTTGCACTTCTGATTTGGGGTTTGAATAGCCCTTCCTGGTGCTGTGAACAGAGTCGTCTCCCACCTTCCTAGCTGCTTGGAGATAGAGATTAGGATACCAAGTACATAAAACAAGTGTGCCAACCCCAGGAAGAACCACTCCAACCTTGAGAAAAATCAAGATAATACTTCAGGATCTAGACCCTGGCTTTACCCAGCATCAGGAAGCCGAGAGGCAAGCATCCCCACCCAAACCTGACACAGGGAAGAAATGGTGCAAGACACAAGGCCTTAACACACACAAATACAGAGTACAAACCCCGTGGAAAATCACAGCTACGGCAGTCCAAATATGATTTAGAAATGGCCTAAAATTCTTACGTAAAATAGAAGGGTTAAATGTATGATTAAGACACTATAGTTTCCATTTTTTTTTTTTAATTTTAAGAACCCACAAAGAGTGACTCTGGATTCTTCCCTTCTTTGTATAAAATTCTCAGTCTGCACATGGGCACAAGAAGTATGGTAACTACCCAAGCAGACAACACAGTGATTTAGCAGAATATCCACCTGCAGCTGGCTCTTTGCTTACAATTGGTTTATTATTCACTTTATTTTTTGAGCACGCATTGGTGGGAAGCAAAAGAAAGGCGTACTGTAGGCCTCTCAGAGATGAAACACTAGCAAAATCTGAGTTTTAGACTTGGTTTTCAAACTCTTGAATAATATCCTATGAGACCTCTTAGGTCTTAACTGGATTAAAATGAATATATTTGTGCTCCAGCTCTTCAGCTAACTAATGTGCATGTGAATTGACGCTGCAAGGGAGCCATACTGAGACTAGATGCAGGGACAGACTGGATGTAGCTGTGTGAAGGAGTGTGCAGGCCAGTGCGGGCCGCTTCTGATGAACGACAGAAATGAGAATAAGCAGGCCTTGGGGTCTAGTGTATTTTGTCAGGGCCATAAGAGCAGCTGAGCTGAGAGATGGGGGGAGGGGAAAGGGCAGTGGCAAAAGGAGGGTAGAAAATGGGGTGTGGTGTGTGTGTGTGTGTGTGTGTGTGTTTGTGTCTGTGGGTCTATGTGTTGGCTCTGAATTCTTAGCTACAGCTGAGCTTGGGGGGGGGGTTGTTTAGTTGTTTCCCAGCATAAACAGCACTGAGGTTTCAGGTTCAGGGTGGAGCGCTTGCAAAGGGAATGCCATCCCAGTTTCTCTTTCTGGCCCTTCCCTGTGGTTGCTGCTCAGAACGCTGTGGCTGGGAAGAAGGAGTGGGGGGAGAAGCAAGAGACGGGGTCTGTCTGCAGCTGCCCCTCTCACACTTGAATAAAAGAACTTTTTTTTTTCAGGGGTAGGGAAGCTGTGAATACCTTTCCCAATAAGAGATGAGGCATATTGAAAACTATATTAAATTACCCTGATTAACAATTTAGCCACGAACAGGGGAGCTTTGGGAGATCTCTATAGGCAGGACTGGGGGCTATTCATGCCAGCAGCTAAGAGGTCGAAAGGTTTCTGAAGTTCACAGGCTCAGAGCCTTTGTTATGCTAACAGACAATCTCGAATCAGCTGCCTAGTGGAGTGTGAAATATAAATGATTCCTTGAGAACTTCCAGTAAGTTGTCACTCTTGCTCTCCAAATACCAGGACAGGCTGCTAATTTTTAGCAGGCCCTTTTGCAACATTGCTAGCCCTAAATGAATGCCTTTGTAGTTCAAATAATCTTTTCAAGGGAGCTGTCCTATCATCATAGTCCAAATGCATCTTGGTTTTGACTATTAAATGAAAATCAGGGCTCAGCCGTGCTTGACTTTTCCAAGCAGCCCATGTTTGGGATGGGTGGAGGCTGTTCTCATGCACAAGAAGTTAGCACCCACTGCAGGAGGGCCACGGCATTAGTAACAACCACAGCCAGGGCTACCCCAACTCCAACCCCCACCCCTATCCCCTACTAAGAACAAAGCTCCTGGAGAGATTTACAGGGGCTTCCCTCAGGCTGGACTACCTTCCTCTTTCAGCCATACCAACCCTTCTCTGATTTATGGACCCTCTGTCCAACAGGACCGCGGCTGACCTGTTAGCATCTGACTGGTCACTTTGAAGCAGCAACCTTAGGGATGAAATTATTCATTCTTCAGGGCAGATGATGCCAAGAGGAAGAAGACAAGGTGAATGTCCAGGCTGTGCCCTTAGTATCAGAAGCCCGTGGATATCATTTTTTTTTCATTTTTCCCATAATGTTATAAGCATAGCTATGACCTTGGGTGGAATCTGAGTATGCCCAGAGAAATACCTTAGCTCTTCAAGTCTGAATCCCAAAGTTCTGAAAGTAAGGAAAAACACCACCAATGCAAACCCCAAACAAGCTCTGGGGTTGATGAAGAAAATGTACTAGGGAGAGTGTGGCCAAACCAAAAGAGCTAGTAGGAAAGGGCATAGCCAATTTATAGAAATAAAGAAAACACAAAAGAAAGGACAGAGCAAATGCTGCTGGGCACCCATCTGAATTAGTCCGCACAGAGAAGTGGCAGCAGCAACCTGGCCCTCAGCATTTTGAGGGAGTATTTCTGACTTCACGGTATCAACTTTTTGTTGAAACACTAAAAGGTCCTTAACATCTCTGCATTCTCCAAACAGGGCAGGCTTGACTTCTAAAGCAACAAATGGAGGAAAAAATCAAGTGAATTGTATCTCCTAATATAATCTCCCAGTAAGTTGGTAAACATGAGAACATGTGAGAAATAAATTGAACACATTCTCAGATAGTTTTATAAGGAGATCTATTCATGCAAAAACTGAAGGTCCTGAGTGCTCATCTTCCTGTTCTTCTAACTACAACAAATAGAAACTAGTATAAGCACTTTTTTTTCTTCCAAGGTAACTACAACTTAGGATCATATATTAAAGCATGAAATACAGAACAAGATGGAAGGTTCTTTATCTTTCACCAGCTTAAAAATTATCTAGTTATAGATTTAAATGTTATTTTATAAAAACAACCAGTATACAATGTCCATTTGGAAAGAACCCTGAAATTTAATTCAGAAAATTTAGTTAATACAGTATAAGTGTTTTGAATTATTACTTATTATTTAAGTCCTTTTTTATTTCAATTTTATAAACTTGTAGGTAACACTGTTTAGGAAAATTGGTTCAGGTTAGTAACATCAAGGGAGTAAAGGTTTACAGCTTCTTCAGTTAAAATCTGAATTGGACAATAGTTCCCTGTTACTGCTCATGCCCTTCTCAGGGGAACATAGCAAACTTGTTCTCCTGATTTCAGAGACAGCAGGGTGATTAGTGTGGACTTCTAAATATATAAAAGAGAGGTGATATTGATCAATAAAAGTTGAGAGAATTTGATAATGTGCTTAAACTCAACTTATATTCCATTTCCTTTAAAAAAGCAAACCTCAAATTGATATTAAACTGTAGAGTGTCTACCTGCTGTTGATCATGCTGGACATTCAAAGGGGAAACGCTCACCCTGCACTTTCCAAATTCTTATTTCGCCCCTTCCACGTGTCCTCTCTCTTTAACACATCAAAACAGGGGAGGAAGTGCTTTTGTGTTGGAACTGCAGAGAAAACATTTGAGGATGTGGAGGGCAGTGAATGCCAGCCAGCTCCACTTTGGGGCTTGGTTTGTTTTCCCCCTGCAGCGCTTTTTCTTTTTCCTTTGGTTTTGCAGATCTTAAACTCTAGTCACTTGAAGAAAAGAAGCAGTTGAAATGAAAAGTTGGGACAAATTGCATCGAACCTGTATTTTGCTGGAAAATGAGCAGGATGAGCCGAGTGTGGGGCATCACAGAGCACCAGCCTCTCTCCATACACACAAAAATAAATAGGAGATTGACAAAGCTGGTCTTTTTGTTTACACTCACAGAAATAGCTGTGATCTAAGGAAAAGAGAATCCCTGTTTTCAGAAAAGTTTCAAAGTTGCCATGTCAGTGTGTTGGGGCATCTGAATGTGTGTGTCTGGGTGCACGCATGTGAGAGTATGTCTGGAGGAAAAAGGACAGACGAAGGAGGAGGCAGGGCAGATAACTTTGCTGACATTTTAATCCTTTAGATAGCAGCAAATGAATGGTCCAAATAGACATTTGTTTCCCTGAGCAGATTCTGTGCAGGTCTCTTACAAGCTGTGGCATATGCTTCATTTATGTCTATTTATTTACCACGGTACAGAATAATAGGCATAGTTTGTCTATAGTCGTAGTTATTATTTAAAGTACAAAGAGGTTACAACTTTCTTTCTACCCCAAACACAAATACAAAGGTCTTTTTAATATGCCTCTTGCTTTATGTTGAGGGCCAATTAAAAATAAAGATAATATTCCAACTATTGAGCCTTAGCAGAAGAAAGAATCAGTCTACAAAGCAGAATGACTCCAAGATGGCTGCCTCTCCTTTCTTCCCCCTCCCAACAGCCTATTTTCCACATAGAAATTAATGTAATAATTTGTTTGGGAACCAAACTGCAGCTCTTTAGCAAATGAAGCAGCCTCTCTGAGGCACCAAGGTCTGCCTGCAGTATCCTCGGTGCCATGGAGGTGTGGAGAGATTAAAATGCAAGCATTCAAATGCATTAGGCTTATACACAATGTCTAGACTCACACACATGCACACTTGAATCTGGGAACACCACACACAATCGCAAATAAAATCAAAGGCTCAATGTTTTCTTAATTTTCAGGATGGAAGGTAAAGGAGGACCTGAATACCTTTCCCCAAAGGTTAACAAAGGCACTATTCACGGCCTGTTTGGTTTTCAAAAAAAGATATAGCTTACTGATGACTCTCTCATTAAGCAGACTTCTGAAGTCTGGGGAGGCAAGATTTCCATAAATTATCTTTCTACTCATCTCACACCAGTACAAAATGCAAAGACAATTTTTTTGTTTTTCTTTTTTTTCTTTTGATTTTTAAGAGAAAATACGAAGCTGTGCAGCTTCTTGACAAACAAACTGAAGGATTATGATCATTAGGAATTACTACCATTAATTATAGTAAATATGTATTTTAATCACAAAATCCCATCCATAAAACCAAATTTAAAATAATGCAGGGAGTAAATAAAATATAATTGGTGTTTGCTAGTAGTTTCCTCACAGCTGTGTAGACTAGAGTTCACTAGGCACAGAACAATGTGAATGGTTTAGTTCCTATAGGAAATATATTAAAAAAAAAAACCCACAACCCTTTATCTAAAGCCATCAGGGACAAGCACTCAATACAAGTTAACAAGCGGAGACTGATAAGATAACATTTATATGAGGTCAGAAGTCAAATACCAGTCAAAGGCTTTTAACCTCTTGGGTCATAAACAGGAATGGTTAAAAGTGAGAGGTACTTATTTATCGGATTTTAAGGGTACCTGATCATTGCCAGAGAATCTCCAATGATGAAACTAATTGGGATTTATAGAAAAAGAACTTTGTAGCTATTTGAAGAAAATTAACTTACAAACCGACAATTCTTCAATTGGCAGGAAGAAAAACAAATAAACAAGAAACCCTTGTTTCAGAGGAAAAATCAACCCACTGATTTAAACAGAATTAATAACAAAAAACCTCTACTATAAACAGATTAAGACTAATATAAAAACTGACTAACATATAGCAAAAGATGCATTTTAGCAAATTCCGTATTAATATCCTTAATAGTCAAAAATTGCACTATTTCTTTCCTGTTTTTGTTCTTGTTCTTTTGTAAACCTTCAGACCCAATAAATCAGAGTACATATAATGCCAGACTCACAATGCTCATGTCCCCCAGAATGCCATTATTTACAAATTTAAAATTATAAATATTCTAATAGCAATAATTTTAAAACATCAGAAAATTGAAACTGTTTAATTAAATTTTTATCTCAATCTAACCAGACAAGCACATGTTTTCTTTTATTTCCTGCAGGAATATTTTTCTTTGTTTTGCTCTCTCTCTCTCTCTCTCTCTCTCTCTCTGTCTCTCTCTCTCTGTGTTCTTTCTCTCTCTCTCTCTCTCTCTCTCTCTCTCTCTCTCTCTCTCTCTCTCTCTCTCTCTCCCCTCTTTAGGTTTACATTCCAAACTCCCAAGCAGTTCCTAGTCCCTGAATCTACGCTCCTTTATATTTTCAAAACACACCCTCTTTTTCCTTTTGCAATAGAAAATAACAGATCTAGTTATTCCTTCCTAGAGAGATAGAAGGACCGTTGTTAGGCCCGCTAAGGCCCACTGTCTCTTTAAACAGAGTCCACAATACACTAGACGAACATTGTGGATTTAAAATGCTTTTAAATATTTATCACTAGTATTTTATCATCATATTCAAATGACACCTGGAGTGCACTCACCTTTATTGACAATCTCTGCTCTGAAAGTCCATTTGCTCCCTCAAAGCCCCCCAAGCAGAACAAGGACTACCCGTTTTCATTCAGTTAATGTTTAGTAAAAAAACCAAGCAACCTTAATCAGCATGCTGATTGCATCGTCAACTAACAAATAATTTACTACTCTGAGCATTGCATTCCATTAAAAGCTCATTAAATTTTCTGTTCTCCAATGGGAGGTTTAGCTTTTGAACTGCATGCTTTTGCTTCGAATGATCATTTATTCAATTTTTATAAAATGTGCCCCCCCTCGCCCCAAAGTATAGGTGAGCATTTCAATACCTATAGACTGTCAACATGCAGAAACACAGCCCAAGGTTTGATAACATTTGATTTGATTTGATTTACAAAATCTTTTAAATAAAAGCGCTGCACAATTGCTTGTACTTTCAGGACTCTGAGATACCTGAACTATATCTGTGATCATATGCAACCCAAATATTAATCCTTAATATAAAATTCCAAATCGTTCTTTTAAGTTTATTTTTTTCTTTTCCATGTGTTATAACTATTGTGTATTTATTATGTTACCCTCATATATAATCGTTGCCTACTGGTTCAAAAGCGGGTGATGACACTACAAAGCTATTTAATGGCAAACTTGGGCAGGGTGGCCAGTTATCCAAAGAAGTCGAAATTTTCTGGGGTTTGCACATTTCCTTAAGATCCTAGTCCTCTGAATTATTTTTATGTCAAACTCATCAAGGAAAGGGTATATTTATTATTTTCAATTTACGGAAATGTAGAAAATATTAGGCCACAAAAATTAACATGCATCTTTGGATTGCTAATTGTGCTCATTGCAAATTTGGGTCATTTTGCATGAGTGACTCTAATGTGGGGCGGAGATTGCCTTGCAGCTCGGTGGATTCCTGATTCCCCTCGCTAATCCTGAACTCAGTGATGTGTCAGGTGCAGTTCTGCGTGCTCTAGCAGCTGGTTCATCCTCATCAATGCAAATGAGGCTACAATCAGAGCCTGTGAGTATGAGGCCTGATTGCTGAGGGCAGGCGAAAGCACTACACAGGCTCTCACTTTCAAATCACGCTAAGTGACAAGACAACTGCAATGTCCTTCCAGTTCAAAACCAACCTTTGGAGCACAAAACACGAAGGCGGTGGCTGCAAGGAGGAGGAACACCCTGGTACTGGGGAAGTGAACTTGTTTAGAGGGCTTTATTTAGATACAGATATAATGTAAAGTGCGTTTCAACAAATAATTGTTTAGGTCCCCTTCTGGGCAGGCTTTGTTTTCAGAGCTGCAGGGGTATGCAAAGGTAAGAGAGACACAGGCCCTCTCTCTAAGAAACCCTATGGTTTGATTGCAGAAAATTGTAATGATTCAGATAATAGCAGAACTATTATTAAGGAGCAGTCACTAAAATCTTAAATGAAAACCAAAAACCCTACTTTCAAGGGAACTATTTATAGAGAGAATTATGACAGAGAAGTTAAGAGTGAGGTTTTGGAAGCTTTGGGTTCAAATCCCAGTCTTACTACTCCTTCAATTTTTTTTTTTTTTTTTTTTTTTTTTTTGCCTTTCTAAACTGCGACATCACCAGCCCCCATACCTACTGCCCGGGGATCTTAGAGAAGGAAATGGCATTACATAAGTAGCACACTACCTACCTGGCACCTAGCAAGTGCTCAGTAATGTCAGTTCTGATTGTTATTTTTCCCTCCTTAGCACACAAAGAGAGGAGCAATACAGAAATGGCAATGTGCCACTATTTGAAAGACATTTATGTGATCTTGTTCAAAACTCTCATGTTGCCCTTACCCTGTGGAAGAGCAAATGCTGCGAACACTAAAAGGACCTGTGTCTCTCTGTGGTTTGGCCAGTCCTGGCAACTCATGCCACAAAGGAGAGAACATGAAATCCCTGTGTTCTCCCTTTTCTTCTTCTCCAAACAAGTGTGCAGACTTCCCTGCCCTTCAGCCCCACCCTCTTTATTTTACTGCCTGATCTATAAAGGGGATTAACAGCAGCACGCTGTTTTGGCATGGAGCAGATTCTGGATGAGGACCTGCCCGTGGAGTTTAATGAACACCGTTTTCTAGGATTGTGAGTGCATATTTCTAGGTGCATGCTGGGCTCCTGCACTGGCTCTTGAGACACATGAGCAGGCCTTTGATCAGGCGTACATGCTGCTCCAGCACCCAGAAAGGGGTTAGAGAGGGGAAACGGCTTCCCTTTTCCCTCATCTATAATTTACACTCTGTAGATTCAGATTCTAGATAACTTTTCCCAGTATCCAACATTGAACTGCAACATGGAGATAACATCATTGTGAGGATAAAAAGTTCTTCTGGGCAACAACAGATCTGCTTTCTCTCTATAGAGAGGGTGGCTCGTATGGGTGTCTGTGGTTGGCATTTTTCCCCTTTGAGGGTAGGATGGAGGTAGTTAACCTTCCTGGGGGAAGTTGGAACTAGACAACACCATAGACACCATATCCTCCCTGGAGTTACCAAACAATAAAACTGCTTCCTCTGCCAAACACAAAGAATGGTCTGTGGTTTGATATTAGCAAATAGTGAACCATAGAAACAAGAAATGAAAAGGAGGACAGGAAGAAGGAAAATTATGTTAAGAGAAAGGCATAAAATAAGATTTATTTTCTCCTGTCATTTGCCACAGAGACAGCAGCCATGCATTCCTGTCTTGCTTTCTGGCAGTGCCAGGCAAGAGATGAAGAGGTGGAGAAGGGATTTTGATGTCATGCCAAGCAGGTCAGTGATGAGGCATGAGGTCTTCTGAAATTAGCAGAGATTTTAATAGCTGGAATGGGGAGAGCCTGTGCAAGAAGGGAAGGAGTTTGATCTTTTGCCTTTCTAGTCAGGACCCTTCTCCTTCTCTTTCTAATAGGATTAACAGATATTTTCCTAAGTAGAAATCAAAATGTGTCAAATCATCTGAGACACTCAATTTGCTCACAATGCCCACATTCCACAGTACACAGGCAGCACTATTCAAATCCAGCTTCATTTCAAGAGACACAAAGTAGCTGAGAGGCAAACATTTACCTTCATAGTCTTACCCTCCTTTCAGACTGTTTAATTCTTCTCAGTGATTTTCCCCTCCTCTTTCACTGCCCCCCCAACAAATCCCACCCCAACTCAGCTGCAAAACATCTAGTAAAAGAAGATGTGACTTCCTGGGAGGATTTGTTCTCAGTGGTCCTGATAATGCAATGTGCATGCTCCTTCATCTTTAGGAACTCCCAGGATGTGTTTGCATATCCCACCTTGCGGCCTTACTTTGCATCACTCACAAATCCTCCTGGAACACCTACAAAGGTTATCTCTGCATTTCTTCCCATCTCACCCCAGTCATGGGAACTCGTTTCTCACCCCCCCCCAGCACTGTTTTGTTATTGCTATCATTACTATTATCATCTTATCCACAAGCAGGACTTCCTCAACCTCTCTTGGGGAGGCATTAAGTTGCCTTACTTTGTGCTGTTAGCTGTCTGCCCTCCCAATTCCTTTTGAATAGTACAGACCAGTGTCTCCTTGGGACAAATCAAAGTAGTTAGAGCAGGACTTCAACTTCATATGGCTGGCATTCCTTAAAAAAAAAACAGATGTGTTTTCACCCCTCGCAACTTTTCTTTATTTTCATTGAGACTCCATAAGATAGTACCAATTAGACAGTTTGATATAAACAGAAACAACAACCACTGGTGTGGTGCAGGAGAATTGTCTGTATTCTGTCAATCATGTTTTAAATAAATGCTGATTGGCCAAGCAGGAAGTATAGGTGGGACAACCAGACAGGAAGTAAGGGTGGGGCAAGAAGAACAGGAGAATTCTGGGAAGAAGGAAGCCCATTCCTCCCCAGTCCTGCCCAGACCACGGAAGAAGCAGGCTGTGACCTGCCCCGCTGAAAAAGGTACTGAGTCATGTGACTAACATAGATAAGGATAATGGGTTAATATAAGTTATAAGAGCTAATAAGAAGCCTGAGCTAATGGGCCAATCAGTTTATCATTAATATAGACTCTCTGTGTAATTTCTTTGGGGCTCACTGGCTGTGGGAACTGGGCAAGACAGAAACTCCAACAAGAAGGCCCTCATGTTACACCAGTGTATCATATTTTTAATGTTTGTATAGTAGATAATTAACAATCAGAATAAAGTTCTTTTTCTTCTTTTTCTTTTTCTTCTCATTTGCTATCATATGGAATCTGGAATGTCCCCCAGTATGGCCACTACTAGAAGTGATAGAACCTTTAAAGGTGAGCCCTGTAGGGAGGTTTTAAGTCTTCAGAGGGGATTGTAAAGATCACAGCCTTCTCCTCTTTCTTTTCCTTTCCCCAGCCTGGGCAGGAGATACCTTTTTCTTTGCACCACACCCATCTACTAGGCCCAAAGTAGGAGAGAACATAGATCATGGATCAAAGCCCTCAACATCTGAGTCAAAACAAGCCCTTCTTTTCATTTTTACTTACCTTTTTGTTACAGTGAAATAGGAAAGCTGGCTAGTTCACCACCTATGATTTCAGTTTACACACTGTTTTCAGTAAAAAGTGGATATGCTTCAGTCATTTCTATAACAACACCACTGCTATTGACACATATCACCTGCCTGTTTAACCATGAAGTCCCACATTCCCATGAGACCAAAAGTAGTGTATCTGTCCATTGTACCTAGAAAGCTTCGTCATCATTTCCTCTGTCACCTATTACTACCCTGCCCATGTACCTCTGGGAAATACAGCCCGATTCTCATAGAGCAGCTCTCTTTCTTCTTTACACCTCTCTTCAGTCCCCTGTTGGAGTTGAGTTTCTACACTGTATATGGCTGTTGTCTTCCTGCACAATTCCACGCTGAGTCATGTGACACAAAGAACTCACCTCCTCTATTGCAGCTTTTCTATCAACACCTAGTCTCACCCAGTGAGGCTATTGAGTGAAGTCGATGTCCCAACCTCCTGAGCCTGAGAAGGCCACTCTTGACCCTGTGTGCCACCCTGTTTTCATTTAGATCAGAGAGGGGTTTGAAGGCTTCCTTCTATTAGAAATTTTTGATATATTGATCTATATATATTATATATATCATAATTCAGTAAAGTCATAACAAGGTGGATTGTGAAGTTTGGGAATTAAGAAGTGTTACCTATATTGGAATGATTAAATCATTTCCTTTACTCTTATGGTTCTGGGCTGCTCTGGAATTGGAAACAAATACCCTGGGATCAGTGCCCTAGACACAGTGGACTCATGTGCTACTTCTAAAAATACTTAAAGCACTAAAAAATTGTTTACTGTGTCAGTTGGCATTGGCTTGGAAATGAGTTGAGATGCTACGTGTGTTTATATTTAGTCTTTGAGTCATCATTATTTTGACTCTTATCCTTGCAGGATATTTATGTTCAAAGAAGCACGACACTACAGCAAACATCCTACTTCATATTTTAACATGTTTCTTAAAACCATACCTTGTTCTCAACCCTATCACTTCAGCATTGAATATTTTCTCCTGATAAGGCAAATGACACTTTAGCCTTAGTTAATGTAAAACGGGGAAGTGTTAATCTCATTTTCAACATGTCAGCTCTTCCAGGTGGGGTATTAATACGCAAACTCCCCTGCTGGCAGACTCAACAGAATCTTTCTGGCTGTGAAGGGAAGTCCAAACCTGTTAATTTTTGCTTTCCTTTATTGAATGTGCTCAGATCTGCTTCATTCATTGAAAAAGATGTATCAGTAGCTAAGTGGATGTAGAGAAACACAGAGATGTTTGCAAACTATTGACTGAACTCTGTTTCAGACACTAGTTTATTTTAAAGTATTCATACATTACAAACATTAGGGTTTGTTTGATGATAAATAGCAACCAAGTAAGGTATATTTAAAAGGATGTCTGTGCCATATAATTCTGCAGTCTAGAACTCCAGTCCAATGTCTCTATTTGCTTTATCCAGTGACACTGCTTTATTTTTATTCTTGACAGGATTTCATGTAGCCCAGGTTAGTCTTGAATTCACTGTCTAGATGACCTTAGACTTCCAATCTTCAACTCTCCACTTTTGAAATGCTGGGCCTATAGGCATGGATCACCATGCATAGTTTATGAGCCACTGAACTAAAATTCAGATCCTGAGCTACATTCCCAGCCCTCACTCATATATATATATATAATATGGTCTCAACAATATGGTCATCCAAACAAGACTGGCACAGGACAAAATTAATATATATGAGAGTGTGGATGGGGGAGTTTCATGAAACCCCATGAAGAGCTTGTAGCAATTAATGACTGCTGAGAAGGAGACAATCTGTCGTCCACAGGGATGAAATCCTTAATTGGTTATCTAATCCTGAGGGGTCTGTACAAAAAACACACAGTTACTTGCAGCACTAAGTGGACTCAACTTATAATTATGTATTTAGTTGTGTGAGTGTGTGTGTGTGTGTGTGTGTGTGTGTGTATAAAACAATAATAATTAAGAAAAAAGAGGCCATGGATTTGAAAGGGATGAGACGAGGACAGTTCAAAGGGAGGAGGAGAAATGTTGTAAATACAATACATACATACATACAAAATTTAAAATACAATTTAAAAAGAACTAAACAAGATTAAGTATGAAATCATATATTTTTTCGTGAAGTAACTTGTGGCTCAAATGATTTTATTTTTCTATAATGTTTAGAAATTTTTAAATCCCAACTTAGTGACAAAATGTTCTTCATAAAAATAAACTTGTATGGGTAGTGTCCAAAAAATATATTTGCTATAGAAATTTTAGCGATGTCAAGCTTTTCTCTACTTCCCTTAATATCCTATAATCATCAAAAGGAGTTTTAAAGACATTTTCAAAAGAGGGTGATTAAGCAGACCAAAAAAGAAACAACTAACTACAGTGAAAATAACTAAAGCCAAGTTCTGTTATTTGTGAATATGAATAATTAACTGACACTTGAAAATGTGCTGTTATGTTGCTGTAATATGATTTCAATACATGCATGTAAAGTGCAATATTCCAATAAAGGCAAACATACATCTTCACAAACAGTTACCATCTTACCTATACACATGTCTACACATGGCTTTGTTGTTTCGCACTAGTCACCCCACTGAGCAATGAACAGCAAGGCTTCCTTCTTCCACCTCACTAAAACTTAGCACCCAGTAAACAATCTTTCCCCACTCTGCCTCCTCTCATTTCACTAGCATCTGGTGACAACCATTTCATTCTCTACCTCTATGAGATTATCTTCTTCTTTGTACCTTCCACACATGAATGAAGTAATATGGGACTTGCCTTTTATGCTTGATTTATTTCATTTGACCTATTGACCTCCATTTTAATCCATGTTACTGTATGTCATGGGATTCTTTTCTTTCTATGGCTCCATCGTACTTCACTGTGATGTACCACATTTTTTTTATTCATCAGGTTATGGATGAATAGGGTTTTTTGTTTGTTTGTTTCTATCTTGTAGCTATTGTGAATAATGGCATAATCAATGTGGGAATCCATATGCTTTATTACCATCTTTAATTTTTGTTTTCCTGTGTACATAGTAGTGGGATTGCTAGAGAATACAGCAGTTCTTTTTTTTTTTAACTTTTTCAGCTTTGTAAAGTGTAAATTTGTGCTAATGTAATTTCCTGCAAACCATTGAAGAGTTCACTTTTCTCTACACCTTATCTTTTGCTTTTTTGATCATGATAATTCTGAAATGTGGTATTTCATATTTTGTTTTGTGTTCCTGAGAGCCATTTGTAGATATTATTTTAAAAATTATATAAATAGGTACTGGGGAGATGGCTGAGTCAGTAAACATAGCAATCCAAGCCTTGTGGTGGCTAGGAAGCAGAGAGTCACAGAAAAGAAAAAGCAGGGGACAAGATTCATATGTCAAAGTCATACATTCATTGATCAAGGTCCATGTCCACATGTTTCCATCACCTCCTAATAATGTGGTAAAATCATTGGTGGATTAATCCACTCATAAAATCAGACCCCTCCCCCTGCTTCTCCATAGCCTGATCCTGAACACCATTTACACTGAGCATTTGCCAGGGAGAGGGACATAGTTCATATTCAAACATAATTGTGGGTTTTTAGATAATATAAAAATAGATTATAGGATTTATGAGGTTTCCACTCATTTGATGAAAAAGTAGTAGAGACTCAGTAAGAAGAAAATACAATGATGGCTGTCCTTGATAATTCTTATGTCAGTTTGACACAAGTTAGAGTCATTTGGGCAGAGGCAACTTCAATTGACCAGCCTCTAGGAAAGCCTCTGGAGCATTTTCTAGATTAATGGCTGATGTGGGAGAGACCGGATCACTGTGGGTAGTCCATCCCTGGACAAGGTGGTGTTGAGTAGATAAAGAAAGAGGGCTGAACAAGCCTCAGGCACAAGCCAGCAAGCACATTTCTCCCCGATTTCTGCTTCACTCCCTGATGCCACCGTCTTGAGTACCTGCTCTGACTTCCTTCAATGCTATCATATGATTGTATAAACCAAATAAACCCTTTCCTCCCCAGGTTGTTTATGGTCCTGTTGTTTATCACAGCAACAGAGACTATAACTAAGACAGCAGCTTAGACAAATACAATAGCATTTAAACTGGTAAGCAGGTAAAGGTGTGGATATTCAAACAGATGAGCACTAGAGCTACATGGTTGTGCGGAGCGTGTAGTGATCTGAGAGGAAGGATAGTGACACGATTGCCAAGGAGCTAATTTTTACACACGCCCTCCTACCTGGCTCATCCAGCCCTGTTTCATGATTTGGACAGGTGTGGTTATAAGTGCTTTATAAGTGAAGAGTATTAATGCAGACACTGAGACTACTCTGAGTCACACACTTATGTGCAAGCTCTGGACATAGAATTTCTTTTTAAGTTTCAAATACAGACTTGAAAATTGTGTAAAGAAGAGAAGAAAAATGAACCAAAAAGTTGTGAAACAAGAAAGGGGAGTTACTGAGGAATTCAAAGCTGTCAAATCTATCCAGCAAAATAAACCAGTGAAAAGTAAGATGATAAGATGCTTTTTCCATTCCTGTCCACCTCCTTCTACTCATCTTCCCTCTGAACAAACTTCTCCACATATGGTTTTATAGCTATTTAATTTGTTTCCTTGCCCACTGGACCAGTTCTTTATCTTTTTACCTGTTTCTTCCGTCATCGCTTCTTGCTCCTTTCCAGTGCATGTGTATCCCCAGAATGAGAGAGTGGCAAAACGAAGTGGAAAATGGACAGGAAGGTCCAGGAAGCAGGGGCCCTACACAGCCAGGTCCCAATTGTTTCATCTCCCTGGTCAGCATTATCATGCGTTTCCTTTTAAGCAGAGGCCATGTTATTTTCTGTGTTTACCTGGTACACAGTTGAACTCGCTGAAAAATATAGCACTGAATTCTAGCACTGTTGATTGCAACCATACACGTGACATTTTGTACGTTTAATTAGAAAAATCCTTCTGGAGGTGGTTAACGTAGTCACAGCCTGTATAAAATTGTACAGTAGCTGCTGACATCCTGACTTTTCTTGGAAAATAGTTAAGAAAAATAAATTAGGGCAACTTTAATTGAAGACGTAAGCTTAACAGGTGACTCAGTTTGAGACATGATACGGAAGCAGTAAAAGAAACCAGCCCAACAAAGCCTTGGATGATATTTGTGACAGTACACCACTGGTGGGTCTGGATCAGAAACATGAACTCAGACTCTGTACCCTACACATGTGGTTCAAACTCAATTCAGTCAGCACTCCTGATCATCTGGCATGTTTTGTGGGGAACTGCACTTTCCTACTCAGAGATGCCTTTTTTTTAAATCAAGGTCGATTTTCCCCACCATGGCTATTGGAAGAAGAGCCATTTCCCAAGCAAGAAATTTCCAGAAACCCATGACATTTCTTTGAATTTGTTAGTACATAACAACATAGATAAGCAAATCTTTAGCTATGCAGAGGGAATAGCAAACAAAAGTAGCAAAGACTGATAGTCTTAGTCCTCAGTTACCAAAGATAAGACTCCAGGCAGTGGAAGAAAAATGTACACACCAAGATGAACCCCTTCCAGAGAGCTACACTCTGGTCTCCCAGTCAGCTACTAAACACTGTGTACTCAGTTCTTGTCAGGCTGTGTTAAGGGCCCGAGAATGAACAAAACTAGCAAAATTTTTACTTCTTGGAAAAACATCACTTTGGGTAAATGCTTTACTTTTAAAATGTAAGTAATATGTTCAGTCAATCATATTGTGTTATGAATTAATTTAGATGAATAATCTATTTTCTTGGTTGGTATGGAAGGCTATCAGGTAGCAATAGCTTAATTGTATTGTGTATGATAAGGGGGTAGAAAACACAAGAAGAATGGCAAAAAGAGAGAGAGAGAGACAATCTTAGCACATGGACAATTGGGGAAAATAAAGCTATAGAAAGTGATACTGCAGTGGCAAGTTTATAATTATGTTAGGATTGTGACTGTCTCCAGACAAGTGGGTAGAAAGGGACCAAACAGACTGTGTTTGGTTGCAATGTCTTAGCCTGGATATCTGTAACCTGAGAAGCCGTATTAGAGAATTTAGATTTCATCAATGTTAGCAATATCTGAAAAGCATCCCTGTGAGTTTTCCTGACTGGTATCCCCAACCCTAGAAAGATAAAAGGAGATTCTGTGTGTTTGTATATATTCTGTATCAAGAGCCAGATAATTGTGTCAGAGGGCTCTCTCTGAGAGAAGACTTGAGCTAGACCAGGAAGAATGTGAAGAAGCAAGTGACATGAACATCTTGCTCACAGACTACAGTATAAAGGCTATCTCACCAGAAAGCTGCATGTCCAGGGAAAGGTGGGAAGAAAGACGCATGCCTTCATCCAGTGAAGATAGGAGACACGATCTATCATACAACTTCAGGTATCAATATGTACTATAATGACAATGAAAGAGAGTTGTGAGTATCAAGTGCAGCCTCTTCAAACAAATGAGACACAGGAAATGTATGATTAGAAACAGTCTTTCATGGTCATTCTTAGAATACTTTGCTCAGGGAGTGAATGGCATCAGAGTTCTTCAAACAAAAGCAAGTACTGTGTGACAACCTTTTTCAAGGTCAGGAATACTTGGAGACTCCAACCTAAGTTTAAAATGACCCTACGGTAACAGGTTGTTAAATGACACTTTTGATCCACAATTTTATAATGTCCTCAACCTTAAATTTGCTAAACATATAAAAATATTTAGGGAGATTATTTCTTACATTATGAAGATTTTTTTCACACTTGAAAATTAACTTGAACTTTGTCTAGGACAGATGCTATTTAGAAAGTTCTTAGAATAAAATAAAGAGGACAATATACATTGGTTGTTTTCATCAGAAGTTCTTCCAGGTGACTGTCAAAACTAGAATGAAGCCAGTGTTAGTAGGAAGGAACCACAACTCCATTCAGATGCCCTCCAGCATAAACCATCTGGCAGAAATTGCTGACCGTACATGAGCCTGGAAAATAAATAATCAATGAAAGGGTATTACTTTTTTTCAGGGCCCATATAGTTACTGGAAAATAAATGTTCTTGTATACAGGCAAAACCTTAATCATCACAGTTGGAGAAAACAAGATATTCTATTACAAAATCAAATTTAAACAATATCTATCTACAAATCAATCCCTATAGATGGTACTAAAAGGAAAACTCCAACCAAGGAGGTTGACTATACCCAGGAAAACACAGGAAATAAATAATCCCACAATCCTACACTAGTAAAACCAAAAGAAGGGAAAGACACAGACACACACACACACACACATATACATACACAATATCATCACCACTGACAATGAAATAACAGAAATTAACATTCATTGGTCATTAATATCTCTCAATATCAATTGACACAATTCCCCCCCAAAAGACACAGGCCAATGCTTTGTTGATTCCCATGAGAGGACTTACCCCATCTAAATGGAGACAGGAGTGAGTAGAGGGGAAAGGAGGGAAGTGGAGGGAGGGAGTGGGAAGAAAGGAGGGAAGGGAATCTGTGATTTCTATGTAAAATACATTTAAAAACTATGAGAAAAATACACAGTCTAGGGACTGAAGAGATGGCTCAGAGGTTAAGACCACTGCCTGAACTTCCAGAGGCCCTGAGTTCAATTCCTAGCCAGAACATGGTGGCCCACAACCATCTATAATGAAATCTGGTGCCCTCTTCTGGCATGAAGGCAGAACATAACAAATAAATAAATCCTTTTTAAAAAGACACAGGCTAACAAAATGGATACGAAAACAGGATCCATCCTTCTGCTGCATACAAGAAACACATCTCAATATCAAAGACAGATGTTATCTCAGAGTAAAGGGTTGGAAAAAGATTCTCTAAGCAAATGAACCAAAGAAGCAAGCTGGTATAGCTATTCTAGTATTCAACAAAATAGACTTCTGCTCAAAATTAACCAAAAGAGATGGGAAGGACACTTTGTACTCATCAAAGGAAAAATCCAACAAGATGACCTCTCAAGTCTGTATATCTATGACCCAAACATAAGGGTACCTACATTTGTTAAAGAAGCACTACTAAAGCTAAAATCACACCTCAAGCTTAGTGCATTAGTGGGAGACTTCAACAACCCACTTTTACCAATGGACAGGTCACCAGACAGAAACCAGAGAAATACTGAAGTTAACAGAAGTTACAATGGAAATGTATCTAATAGATACTTACAGAAAATTTCACCCAAACACACACACAAAAGTACCTTCTTCTCAGCAATACACAGAACATTCTCCAAAGTGACCTCATAGTAGGCCACAAAGCAAACACAACATCTCAACAAGTACAAGAAAACTGAAATATCCCCTAGCATTCTCTCAGACCACTATGAGTTAAAGCTGGATATCAACAACAACAGAAACAACAGAAAGCTTACAAACTCATGGAAACTGAACAACTCTCTACTGGATGACTACTGTGTCAAGGCAGAAATAAAGAAATTAAAGACTCCCTAGAATTCAACAAAAATGAGTGGACTACATTCCCAAACTTATGAAACACAATGAAAGGCATGCTAAGAAAAAAGTTCATAGCACTAAGCACCTACATAAAGAAATTAGAGAGATCTCATATTAGCAACTTAACACCACACCTGAAAACTCCAAAAACAAAGAAAGAAAGAAAAAGAAACAAACACTAACAAGAAGAGTAGAAGTAAGGAAATAATAGAACTGAGGGCTAATATCAATAAAATAGAAATAATGAAAAAAAAATACAAAGAATGGAAAAATAAAAAGAATGGTTCTTTGAGAAAATCAATGAGATTAATCCTTATCCAAACTAAAAGACAGGGAGAGAATATCCAAGTCAACAAAATCAAAAACAAAAGGGGATATATAGAAACAAACACTGAGGAAATCCAAAGAATCATCAGGCCATACTTCAAAAACCTGTGCTCCACAAAACTGGAAAATCTAAAAGAAATGGACAATTTTCTGAATAGACCTCACTTGCCAAAGTTAAATCAAGGCCAGATAAAATTTAAATAAGCCTATAACTCCACAGGAAATAAAAATAGTCATTAAAATCTTCTAACAACAAAAACAGCAACAAAAAATAAACAAATAAGAAGGAAAAAGAAAAACCCAGTGCCAGGTGGTTTTAACGTAGTATTCTCCCAGGGCCGGGTGGTTTTAATGTAGTATTTTACCACACTTTCAAAGAACAGCTAATGCCAACACTCCTCAAATTATTCCACAAAATAGAAACAGAAGGAACATTGTGAAGTTCCTTTTATGAGGCCACAGTCACCCCAATACCCAAAGCACAAGAGATTTAAAAAGAAAAGAGAATTACAGACCAATTTCGTTCATGAACATTGATGCAAAAATACTCAATAACATACTCTCAGAATCCATGAACACATCAAAATAGTCACCCACCATGATCAAGTAGTCTTCATCCCAGTGATGCAGGGATGGTTCAAGATATGAAAATCTATCAATGTAATCCACCATAAAAACAAACTGAAAAAATATGATCATCTCATGAGATGCTGAAAAAGCTGTTAATAAAATTTAGCACCCCTTCATGATAAAAGACTTGGAGAAGTCAGGGATAAAATCAACAGACCAATTTACTGCAAGCCAATAGCCAACATCAGATTAAATGGAGAGAAACTCAAAGGAAATCCACTAAAATCAGGAAGAAGACAAGGTAGTCCACTCTCTTTACATCTACTCAATATAGTTCTTGAAGTTCTAGCAAAAACAATAAGACAACTAAAGAATATCAAGGGAATACAAATTGGAAAGGAAGACATCAAAGTACTGCTACTTGTAAATGATATGATAGTATACATAAGTGACCCCAAAAATTCTACCAGGGAACTCCTACAGCTAATAAACACCTTCAATGAAGTGGCTAGATACAGAATTAACTAAAGAAAAGTCAGTAACTCTCCTATATACAAATAATAAATAGGTTGAGAAAGAAATCAGGCAAACAACACCCTTCACAATAGCCACATATAATATAAACTATCTTGGTCTAACTCTAGCCAAGCAAGTAAAAGACCTGTATGAAAATAACTTCAAGTCTTTGAAGAAAGCATTTGAAGAATATATCAGAAGATGGAAAGTTCTCTGAGGCTTATGAATCACTAAGATTAACATAGTAAAAATGTTCATCCTACTAAAAGCAGTGTATGGATTTAACGCAATCCCCACCAAAATTCCAAAATTCCCAGACCTTGAAATGACAATTCTCAACTTTACATGGGAAAAAAACAAAACACAAAAGGATAGCATAGCTAAAAAAAAAATCATGAATTATAAAAAAAAAAAACCAACTGATGAAGGTATCCCCATTCCTGATTTCAAGTAGTACTACAGAGTTTCCGTAATAAAAATCACATGGTATTGGTATAAAAACAGATACATTGGTCAATGAAATCAAATTGAAGACTCAGATGTAAATCCACATACCTATGGACACCTGATTTTTTATTTTAAAAAGTCAGAAGTATACAATGAAAAAAAGAAAGCCTCTTCCAGGAATGGTGCAGGTGTAACTGGATGTCTGCATGTAAAAGAATCAAATAGATCCATATCTATCACCCTGCATAAAACTCAAACCCAAGTGGATCAAAGACCTCAACACAAACCCAGTTACACTGAACCTTATAAAAGAGAAAGTAGGAAACAGTTTTAAATGCATTGATGCAGGAGACAACTTCCTGAACAGAACACCAACAGCACAGGCACTAAGATTGACAATTAATAAATGGGACCTCATGAAACTGAAAAGCTTCTAAAAGACAAAGGACACCTTCAATAGGACAAAACAGCAGTCACAGAATAGAAAAAGATTTTCACCAATTCCACATCTGACAAAGAGCTAATATCCAAAATATATAATAAATAAACCAAACAATCCAATAAAAAATGGTGTACAGATCCAAACAGAATTCTCAACAGAGGATTCTCAAATGGCCAAGAAACACTTAAAGAAATGTTCAACATCATGGAAATGAAAATCAAAATGACTCTGAGATTCTGAAATCTTACACCTGTCAAAATGTCTAAGATCAAAGCAAAAGTGACAGCTTGTACTGGTGAGGATGTGCAACAAGGGAAACACCCCATGGTTGGTGGGAGTGAAAATTGGTACAGCCTCTATGGAAACCAACGTGGCAGTTTCTAAGAAGGTTGAGAATTAACCTCAAGACCCAGTTATTCCACTCCTGGGCATATACCCAAAAGATGTTTAATCATACCACAGGGACACTTGCTCACCTAAGTTCATAGTGTTCTTCTTTTTTTATAATAACCAGAATCTGGACCAACCTAGATGTTCCTCAACCAAACAATGGATAAAGAAAACATCGTACATGTACACAATGGAATATTACTCAGCAGTTTAAAAAATGACATCATGACATTTGCAGGCTAATGGATGGAACTAGAAAAAAGTTATCCTGAGTGAGGTAACCCAGACACAGAAAGACAAACAAGCTATGCACTCATTTATAAGAGTGGGTATTAGTTGTAAAGTAAAAGACAGCCGTGCTACAATCCACAGACCCAAAGAGTCAAAATAACAAAGATGGCTCCAGGGGGATGCATGGATCTCCCTGGGAAGGGGAAATAGAAGAGATTTTGCATGTGGACTAGGGGCTGGTGGGGATAGGAACAGGAGGGATGATGTGGTAGAAGCAAAGCATAGTGGGAGAGACAACTGAAATGGGGGGGCATTTAGCGGTAAGGTAGAAACCTAATGTAATAGAAACTCTCAGGAATCTTCGAGGGTGACTCTAGAGAAGAGTCATAGTAATGGGGGATATGGAACCTGAACTGGCCATCTTTTGAAACAGAAGGCTCCCAGTGGTGGGACTGGGATACTACTCCAGCCACAAAATCTAACCTACAATTTGTCCTGCCTATAAGATGTGCTGGGGTAAAGGTTGCACAGAACTTGTGGGAGCAGTAAACCAATGACTAGTCCAACTTTAGACCCTAGACCCTAATCCACTAAAGGGAACCAACATCTGATACTGCCTGGATGTGGAGGAATCAGAGGCTGCAGAGCCCAGAGACCTAGTATAGAATCAAACACAACTGGCAATTGATAGGAGCAGATGCAGAGACCCACAGTCAAACCTTAGGTGGAGTTCTGGGAATCTTTCAGAAAGGAGGGTAGAGGATTGCAGGAGCCAGAGGGGTCAAGGACACCATAAGAACGAGACCCACAGAATCAACTAAATAGGTCTCATTGGTGCTCACAGAGACTGATCAATAATCATGGAGCCAGCATGGGTCTATTTTAGATCCTCTGCATACATATGACAGTTGTGTTGCTTGGTGTTCTTGTGGGTCTCTTAACAGTGGAAGTGGTTGTGTCTCTGACCCTTTTACCTGCTCTTGGGACCCTTTTCCTCCTACTGGGTTTCCTTGTCCAGCCTAGATATGAAGGGTATGTGCCTAGTTGTTGGAGGAGGCTGCTTGTTGGTTCCTGGCCACCCAACTAGCTTAGACCCAAAGTAATCACACAGAAACTGTATTAATTACATCACTGATTGACCCATTACCTCTAGCTTCTTATTGGCTAACACATATTAATTTCACCCATTTCTATTAATCTGTATATTGCCATGTGGCTGTGGCTTACTGGCTAAAGTTTCAGCATCTGACTCTAGCAGCAGCTCCATGGCTTGCTTCTCTCTGATTCCACCCTTCTTTCTCCCAGCATACAGCTTAACTTTCACTGCCTAGTTCTGTTCTTCCCTGCCTTAGGCTCAAAGCAGTTCTTTATTCATTAACCAATAAAAGCAACACATAGGCAGAAGGACCTCCCACACCACCTAGTCTTATTGTAACTTGTTATACCATGTTTGACGTCCCTGGGAGGACTGTTCTTTTCTGAAGGGAAACAGGAAAAAGGTCAATCTAGGGGGAGAGCAGAGGTGCAAAAGAGGCTGAGAGGGAAGAAGGGAGGGGAAACTATGATCAGGAGGTAATGTAAGAGAGAAGAATAAGTCAATAAATAAACAAATAGAAGAATGCAGGAAAACTGACATAGAGTTAAGGCAGAGAGAATTCCAGAATGATGATAAAAGAAAATTTCTGACAGTCATTGAAAAGGGTTAAAAAAGCAATACACCTAAAGTGGGTTTGTGGAAAGATCCATGAAAACTCTCATCTATAGAATGGGATTAAAAACAGTGAATAAAGTTGACTGAATACAAAGTTCTTAAGAGAAGTTTAGACAGCTCATCAGTTTGGACTCATGTTGATTTTAAAAAGTCAAGAAAAAACAAGAAACAAATATAAACTTATTGTTCAAATAACTGAAAAGATAAAATACCCCAAATAGCAAAATCAATAATGAGCAAAATCAACTATGTTGGAGTTAGCCCACAGCCTAATTTCAGAGCATGTGCCAAAGCCAAAGGAAGAAAATGGTACTGGCAGAAAAGCAGACATATAGATCAGCATTTAGGACCCAAATGTATAGCCACCCAGATATATCCATCTGATCTCAACACAGGTGCCCAAAACAGTCACTGGAATTTATAATTATTAATAACATTTAAAATATGTATCATATATTAATTTCACAAAGCGATGTTTCATTGTAACATTTTCTTTTTGTCTGTAAAGGAAAACTCACTTTATTGATTATTTTATCTATTTTATGTTTAAAAGTAATGGAATTTTAAAGCCATTTTCATACATATTTGTCATTATACTTTGTTCTCATTTGTTCTCTCCCCTGATTCCCTTCCTTCTCTCTGGCTGTATCTCCTTCTTATTTTTTGTTACACGAATTATACTTTCTCTTTTTTCGCTTTCCCTTCAGATATCCTCCTCTAATGTCTTGCTCTTTTTTCCTTTTATTGAAAATACCATTTTCCCCTTACATTCCTTCCATCCTCTCCTCCCCTCTCCCCTTTCCATTTAGATCCACCCCATTTCTGTCTATTATTAGAAAAAAAAAGGTTTTGAAGAGATAATAATGAAATAAAGTAAGAAAAATCAAAGACTAACACTCCAGAATAGGGTAAAACAAACATAAGGAAAAAAGCCCAAGACATAAGAACAGATATAGACTCAGAGACCACTCATTTACACACTCCAGGAACCCCATAAAAACACCAACTTGGAAGCTATAATACATACTCAAAGAACTTGTAGGATTAAGAGAGAGAGAGGTAGAAATATACATACAAACATACATACATATATGTAAGCAGACACTGTTTGTTTCCCAGTCACCAAGACCTGAATAATAACATAGAAACTATATAAATTACAACACTGTTTGGCCAATAACTTAGACACCTTTTTAGCTAACTTATATCTTAAATTAACCCATAATTCTTGTCTGTGTTAGCCACATGGCTTGGTACCTTTTATCAATGAGGCATTCTCATCTTTCCTCTTCTCAGAATTATTCTATTCTGATTGTCCCACCTATACTTCTTGTCTGGCTAATGGCCAATTGCCATTTTAGTAAACCAATACAAGTGACAAATCTTTCCAGGGTGCAAGACCATTCTTTCACAGTACTCCTCCTTTTTTTTTCCAAAACAAAAACTCTGAATCTAATCTCCTTTGTTTAGCTTTTTTCCTGACCACTATCCATAACAACTTGAAACCAAAACACTCTAAACAAAGACAAACATCCATAATCCATTTTGGGGGAGAATGTGGGCATAGCTTTCTAGGCTACTTCCAGCTTATTGGGGGTATTGATAATCTTATGGAGATCTAAAGAAAATTTAGGATTATGGTCAAGTCCTGACTAGAACATTCTGTGAGGTTTGATCATTTCAACCAGCAGTCTTGAGGCTGTTCTGGATGTAGAACTCAGAGGAAACTCCAATAGAGGTCCTCTGAAATGTTGGATCGTCTGAGCCATCCACTCCTATTGGTAATTTTTCAGGGGTCTTCCTTGATCAAACCTGAGTTTCCTTAAGCCATAATGAATTCACAACCTCTCATTTTCTGTGGAAACAAAAACAAAACTTCTTCTCCATAGTAACATATCTTTTGATTTACATTTTGAAATCAAGGCATTTTCAAAATATATATGTTTGATTAATGGAGCAGTATTTATAATCAAATGTCTTTTAGCAGCTGTTGCTCCTTTCTCAGCCATCAAACAACTCAAAGAAAACACAATAGCATACAGTATCTAGATTTTCTGTGTATTTTCCATCTTTATGTGGCTTTATTTTAAACTCTATTTATTTTTATTTTTAATATTTGTTTTTTTGAGACAGGGTTTCTCTGTGTATCTTTGGCTATCCTGGAACTCACTCTATAGACCAGGCTGTCCTTGAACTCACAGAAATCTGCCTGCCTCTGCCACCCAAGTGTTTGGATTAAAGGCATGTACCACCACACCCAGCTACTCTCTTTCTTTTTTTTAAGGACCTTATCCTTTTTCCTTTCTCTCCCAAGTCTACCTATATTTTTTTACCACACTGTAAACCATTTAGAGGTTTTTTTATCATCTGAATTTATCTTTACTGTATATCTCTCTTTTTCTAACCACATGAGTCTTCCATTTGCTAAGCAATATGGCTAAGATTAAAACTGTGGCCTTGATGGCTAGATCCACCCCATTCTTTAGCTTTCTGAGAGTCTAGGTTCCTGTCAAGGTACTGATGAGTGTCATGTTTATCATCACAACTCTATGGAGTTTCAAGGTCCCTGCCGCCACCAAGAAGCATGCTCTTTGGCTACTCACAAACACCATTTAAGTGTTTGGTGACAGGGCCTCTTAAAAGAGCTGCAAGGTTATTCCAGCTAAAGTTGAGTCAGGAAGCCTCTCTTATATAAAAGCACTTACCTCTAGCAAACAAAGCCCACCACAAAAAAATGCTGCTACCAAGAAGCCATGCTTAATTCTGTTCTTTGATGTCTAGAATTACTTCCCAAGCTCTCTTAGGTTTTATATGAATGTATTTGCCCACATTGGCACCATTTTTAGATAGAGGTTTCTGTCCCATATAGTCTCACTGCCATTCAGTCCCAAAGAAACACACAGAAGCCTACATTAATTATAAACTGGTTGGCCCATTTGCTCAGGCTTCTTATGAACTAACTCTTACATCTTAAATTATCCCATAATTCTTATCTGTGTTAGCCACATGGCTTGGTATCTTTTATCAGTGAAGCATTCTCATCTCATCTTGCTTCCTCTTGGTCTGGGTGACAACTGCAGACTGAGCCTTTCCTCTTCCCAGAATTCTCTCTTTCTGGTCACCCTGCCTATACTTCCTGCCTGGCTACTGGCCAATCAGCATTTTATTAAGCCAATACAAGTGACGAATATTTACAAGGTACAAAACATATATATATGTATGTATGTATATATACATATATACATACATATATATACACTCAATAATAAAAGTAAAATAAAGAATAAAATAAAATTTTAAAAAAAGAAAAGAAAAAGCCCTGACATGACATTATGAGACAAGGAACCTTAGAATCTGTAGAACATCTGTCTGACCAGGCCTTCTGGCTTTTAAATTCTCCATTGAGCAGTCAGGTATAGTTCTAATAGATATGCCCTTATGTTATTTAGTCTTTTCCCTATGTAGCTTCTGATATTCTTTCTTTGCTCAGGACATTTAGTATTTTGATTATGTTAAGCAAGAGGATTTCCTCTTTTGCGCCAGTCTATTTGGTATTCTGTATGCTTTTTGTACTCTTATAAGCATCTCCTTCTAAGGTAGGGAAATTTTCTTCCATGCTTTTGTTTAAAATATTTTATGTGCCTTTGACCTGGGTTACTTCTCCTTCCTCTATTCCTATTATTCTTAGTCTTTTCATAGTGTTCCAGATTTCCTAGATGCTTTTGTAACATGCGCTTCTTAGATTTATTGTTTTCTTTGGTCCTTATTACTTTCCTCTTCTGTGACTTCAAGGCCTGAGATTCTCTCTTCTGCTTTTTGTATTCTGTTGGTGAGGCTTGCCTTTGAGGTTCCTGTTCGAATTCTTAAATTTTTCATTTCCAGACTTCCTTTAGTTTGTGTTCTCTTTATAGATTCTGTTTTGACTTTCAGGTCTTGAACTATTTTATTCATTCCCTTCCACAATTTGTCTAACACATTTTTGTTTTAATACATTTCTTTTTTAATACATTTAATACATTTCTTCAAGGTATTTACTCATTTCTTCTTTAAGGGCCTATATCATATTCATAAAGGTCATTTTAAGATCATTGTTTCATCCTTCAGCTATTTTTAGCATCCACTGTGGTAGGGTTGCTGGGCTCTAGAAGATTCACATTGTCCTGTCTGTTACTGATTTTGTTTTTAGGCTGGTTTCTAGAACCCTCGGATTAGAAAGACTGAAATTCTAGGTGCTTATATTTGTTCTTGTCTTCATTGGGAAGGTGTTTTTCTCTTTGGTTTCTGTTGTCCTCTCTGATTATTAGGGTGGTAGTTGTGTGTTGACTGGAAGGAAATTCTGGGATCTTCTTAGGTGTGGCCTCTGAGATTTCTGTGTATAATATTTTTGTGGGTATTGGCAGCTGACACCAGGAATAGGGGTGGGCTGGGTAAGTCAGAGGAGGTCCTCAGGAGGGAGGAATGCAGGATAATCCACCAGGACCAGCTTAGTCACTTAGGAATGAGGGAAGAGAGTGAGGAGAGGTCGTGTAAAATAGTATGATACAGAGTTGGGGATTGACTAGGGAGGTGAAGGGGAAGAGAAGATCTGAACCTACCCTGCTTTGATGGCCTAATCGTTTCTCTGGTAGGCTTGCCTGGTGGGTTCCCAGGAATAGCCTGCTGGAGTAGAGTGCTTGGATAACAGAATAAATGGGGAGGAGGGTTAGAGAGGAAGATCTGTGATCTACCGGAGATAAGGGCAGAGAAGAGGTGGAGGCTGAAGAGGTGATCGGCTCCAGAGTTTTGTGAGACTGGAGAGCGGGGTTTAAGGAGAGAAGAGTGCAGTGAGATCTGCAGTTAGCCCACTTGCTTTCCTGGCCGGAGAGGCCTGCAGGTCCCCAGGGAACGCCTGATAGACCTGGGGGCTGGGATAAAATGATGAGTGGAGAGAAGGAAGTTTAGAGGAGAAGATCTGCATGATCTATTGGAGTCAAGGGCAGAGAAGAAGGAAAGGCTGCAGCAGGTGGTATGTTACAGATTTGGGGAATGGATTTGGGTGAGAGGAGGAAGGATGAAAAGCTGCAGTTAGCCTGGCTGCTTCCATGGCCTGAGTGCATCTCTTCTCCTTTCATGATCCCCTTTCCAAGTTTCCTGATACACATACACACACACACACACACACACACACACACACACATGTGCACGTGTACACACACGCACACACACACACACACACACACCTATAGGTATAATAAATTTTACTTCTAGATTCTAGACATAAAGCAAAACATGCAGTATTTAATTCTATCTATGTCAGTTTTCCTTTGAATTTTATGATTATATTTTTCTTTATGGCTGCATAAAACTCCATTGTACAGCTGTACCACATTTTCTTTACCCCCTGTTGATAGACATCTAGACTAGTTGCATTTCCTGGCTATTTTGAATAACAATAATAAACACATATGTGCAAGTATTTCTGTGATGTGTTGACTTAAGAATATATATACACCCTAGAGTATATACCCCCCAAAAAGTAAGCTGGGTCAAAAGGCAGTTCTGCTTTTGTTTTGATGCGAAACCTCTGTACTGATTTCCATAGTGGCTGGCACATTCACACCCAAACAGTGGTGAGCAAAGGCTCACACTTGTCAACACTTGTCATCTGTTTTCTTCTTTAACAAATATTGGCTGTCAAAGACAGGAGCTAGATTCTTTTCTTCTATGCTGTAAAAAAAAAAATCAGCTCAAAATGGATTCAAGACCTTAAAGAAAGACCTAAAACTTTGAAAGTACTCGGGAATATCCAGGTCCAGGAGTATGCATGGAGCTGTTGAGTGACACTCTTCTAGCTGAAGAAATAGCAAGAACTTACAAGTGAGATTCCGTGAACACAAGGAATTTTGTATGGGAAAGAAAGCAACAGAGAAAGTGAAGAAACTGCCCACAAAATTGGAGGAAGAACTGTGGATATCAATTGACTAAGTGAACGTATGTATCAATGTCCAGGAAATGAATCTAGTAAGTCAAAGTAAAATCACTGATTCAGATTAAATTTTTCATTATTTACATTTCGAGAAAAACAGAAAGAAATCTTCATGACTAAATGGTACAAACTTGTTTATTATCTTACCAACAACATACATGGCACACGGGTAATCCTTACAGCCATGATCACATACACACTAATCTCGAGTATAAATAGATAGGGAATTGTAAGGCTGCATATGTGTCAAAGAGAATGAAGGAAGTGATGTAGATGTCCAATATTTATTTCAAGTGACCTGTAAACAATAGTATAAACTGTAACACACAAGAAGAGAAAGAGAAGTAGCTAAGCAAGCATATTAGTTGGAAACAGAAAGACAAATTTCAAAAGCTCAACTAAAATGATAGAAGTCAACTGGGGAAAAGGAAGTGGAACAGGGAGGAAGAAGGTAGGAGTCTGGCATGTTCTGCAGCACTCTACAAAAAGGCTACTCACCTATTGTGCTTTGTAAATTATGTATGTGTGAACTTGATGCATGATGCAAAAGACCCAACTGAGATGATTAAAGCAGTTCCATAGATGACTGATATATTTCTCAAACTAAGGACCTATTGACTATTTAAATTCTTATATAAGTTCATTATAATCATTTTTGTTATGATTTAAGATAAGGTTCATCGGAGATAAAATATCAAATAAATGTTTTCTTTCACAGCCTTTTCTTTTACAAGTTAGGGATGTAGACCAAAGTTGATGCAACTACCTGAAGTATTTTTGGAACCGTCTTTAGAATTTCAAAGCCTGTGGCAAATTTCTTTAAATAACTTCAAAGGTGTCAATTCATGGATTTAATATTTAAAAGAACCAGAAATTGTTTGGAAACACATCCAATTTGAGAAGTCACAAGCTACATAAAACTATTTTAGGTGAAAATCAAGGTATGACTAATGCAGCTGATTTTTGGATGGTTTATGAATTAACTGCAAAGAAGACTTCACAAAGGGACAGGATTTTGAAAGCACGTTGTCTTTGAAGCATAATTATCACAATACATGTGTGAAGAGGATGTTCTCCCAGAAACATCAAGGATATTCTGTATAAAGCATACAAACAAGACTTATATTAAATAACTGCAGGAGTGATGTTAAGGGGAAAACATTCTGGAAGAGGCAATATTGCCTATGCACCATAATATTGCATGTGAATTTGTTCTTTGTTCTAAATTCAAATAGGATTGACCCTGACTGAGCTGGGACACGTCTTCTTTCAGTTAAGAGACACATAGAATAAACTTCAACGTAACTGGATAGCTATTGGTGAACTATTAAAGATGGTTGGGTACATTTCTTCATCAAAAACTATCACTCCCTGGCTGGAGAAAAGGCTCTGCTGTTTATGGCACTTTTGGATCAGAGTTAGGTTCCTAGCACTCACGTGGTTCACAATCACCCGTAACTCAAGAGGATCCAATGTCCTATTCTGGCCTATGCGGGCACCTGTACACTAATGGAAAACACACACACAAAAAACAATAGCAATAACAATAATAACAACAACAATAATGATGATGATGATGATAATGTAATCTCTAGCATTGCTACACTGATGCACTTAGGTACCCTTTCATTTCTTCAGCCATAGAAACAACAGTTAATGTGCTCAGTATCTTCCAGTCTTATTCAGAAATGTTTACAGAAACCTACCAGTAAGGAACTTTACAGTCTCCTATTGATTCTCACTTTGTTCTCAACTACAAGAACTGATAAGCATGCTATTGTAGTCATTAGTGCTTACTTTTCTCAAGGATCAACAGAGTGTAGACTGCTAGATGTCAACTATTTTCACTTTTTAGGCAAAAAGGGAGACTACATTTTCTATCTTACTATATACAGACAGCTAGACAGCGGACAATGATCGGAAGGAATAGGTACCTCTCGCTTGTGTGCCTCACATTTTGACCGAGCACTTTGCCACTTGAAGGGTAAATACAGAGTCTGAGGATAGAGGATGGTAGAGACAGTAGCTAATTGGTTGTTCACAGCACCACTACGTAAAAAGAAACAAACTTATTTTAAAAATAATTTCAAGGCTGTAATTGTTGATGTAGTCTGATCTACAAAAGCTAATCCATTGGATTTTCACCTCAAATAGACGACCTAGTTCCTGACAACTTTAGAAACAATAGAAGCTAAATAGACAGTAGATATAGATAGATGATAGATAGATAGATAGATAGATAGATAGATAGATAGATAGATAGATAGATAGATAGACAGACAAATAACTTTTGAATCTTAGACCTTTTCATGAAAATTACATTTCTTCTGTTACCAAGCTGGCATCCTGCTTCCCTTCACTATTCTAGACCTCAGGGAGTTGAGACCACCTCTCTCTACGTTTTTAAAGACAACCGCAGATTCTGACCCAGAGCCTTTACTTCATTCCTTCTACTGAAAGTTTCAGGCTTCCTAGAAAATAAATGGATGTTGTGAGCATTTCTCATGACAAACTTCAGGACAAACCTTAGTATCAAAATTATGTTTATCTTATTCATCCTTTATTGAAAAAAAGCATAAAGTTTCCTCAAAAAACAAGAAATTTAACTATCATATTATCCATCTATCTCACTACTCTGTATGTACTCAGAGAAAACAATCAGTGGTTTGAGGTGATATACACACTCTCATATTTATCTCAGTACTATTCACAATTACTTAGGCATGGAATTGACCTTGTCTTTGAAAGATGAATGGAAATATAGACAGATATACAAAATACAAAATCATGTATATAAATAAATGTTTTGTATATTTATATATAGCAACTATTAGTCTGTTTACATATAATAAAATTGTTAATATTATATATATATATGAACATTATTCAGTCATAAAAAGGCATAAAATTTTGACATTCAAAGCAGTAAGAACAGAACTGAAGGATATTGTGTTAAAGAACTAACTTGGACACAGGAAGACAAACACTGTATGTTCTCACATGCAGAAGCTACTAAACTGATCTCAAAGCAGTAGAGAATAGAGTAGCTGTCTCCAGACCCTGGGAAGGATTAGGGGGTGGGTGTGAAAGGAGGATAGTTGGTGGACACAGGGCCCAGCTGCACAGAAGGAATGAGCATCGAATGTTCTATGCAGCACAGTGAGACAACCAGAGTTAACAATAGTTAAATGAACTTTTCAAAAAAATCTAGCAGAAAGCATTTTGAATGTCCCCAGTACAAAGAAAACATAAATGCTTGAGGTGGCAAATATGCCTGCTGCCCTGCCCTGACCACAAATAAGGTTCGTGTATTAAAATATCACACTGTACCGTATAAATATGAATAATCACTGTATCTTAGTTAAAAGTAAAATTATATGATAAATCAATAATCAAAATAAGATTTGTCTTTTTTTTATATTTTTCCAGCACTTTAATCTAACAAAGTTATGTATTATTGATCAAAATTACTTATCTCCATGGTGTACAGTAGGCAGGAATATACTAGTCTAAGATAATTAACTATGAAATTTTCAGAAACCTTCCAAACTGTTAAGTACAGCCATTAATCGAGTTACATTATACAGGTATAGAATAAGAGCTCAGTCAGTGAACTGCTTGCCTTACAAGCACAAGAACTTGAATTTGAACTTTGAATACAAGAAAAGGAGTTGAGGATGCAAAAACTTGCAATCCCAGTGCTGGAGAGGTGGTGGCAATAGACCTGTGTTTGTTGGACAGCTAGGCTAGCCTGTTTGGCAAGACCCAGGCCAATGAAAAACCTTAACTCAAAATCCAAGGTGAGGTCAACAAGATGGCTCAGTGGATGTAGGTGCCTGCTACCAAGCCTGAGAACCTAAGGTCAATACCCAGCATTTACAGTGGAAGGAAAGTACCAACTCCTGTAAATTGTCGTCTAAATTCCAGATGTGTGCCATGCTGCATGAATGCATGCATGCATGAGTGTGCATACAAAAATTTAGATGCAATGAATTATACTAAGATCACGGGTAAAACAAAGGAATGTCTGTAATCGCAGCTTTTGGGAGGCTGAGGCGGGAGGGCTGTAACTTTGTGAGCAGCCTGGGCTACAGAGGGAGAGCCTCGCTCCAAACAGAAACAAAAGCGGCTAATGGCAAACACTTAGTATCACTTCCTGTTCCCGTTCCACATGTATTTCCTGTGTCTTCGAGTCTTATGTACACAGCAGCAATACCGTGGACTGCTGTGCGGCTGAGGACTTATCCCACTCTATGGCTCAGGTTCATCGTGCCCTTAGTAGCTTGAAAGAAACCTCGGCTGAAAATCAGCAAAGACTACACGTGAAATGCTTTGCTGTTGTCATTCTTCTTCTTTTTAACCCGAGACACCATTTCTTGCTGTGAAACCTTCGCTATCACGTCAATAGTGATAGAGAGGGGGAAAAAAATCAACAAATGGAATGTCTGTGTTCCAGAAACAGAGGATCCCTTCTTAAACTACAACTTCCTATTTGAGCTGGACAGAACAGGTAGGTAGGTTTATTTTAGTTTCAGCTACTGTAACTCTGACAACTGGTAAGTTATTTCAAAGTTATTTAGAAGTTGGATTTTCTTTTATAATAAAGAGCAAACAGTTCAGTGAATTGCTAACTAGTAAAATTATAATTTCAGAAAGGTATGCCTGGAACGTAGTTAATATAAAAGAAGAGTACACTAAAGTGCTGATTATTTTTAAAAGGAAGCGGATTAATATAGTGGATTAGGAGGATGCAGCCAAGCAGGAAAGGTAGCAATACATTTTCTCTGGCCAATGTACTATGATTTCAGTTGATTGTGAGATCTTAAAGTCAGATATTAGCATACAACAAAGAAAAGGACATTATTAAACAAACTGCATTTGCTTTATAAAACAGCAGGAATTCGTGAATTAGAGACAGCACAGGACAGGAAAAGAGGGCAACATGATGGAGTCATGAACAGCAGGAGATGTGGAGATTCAGTGTGAAGCAGTCAGTGCTGCTTTCTCCTCAGGCTTCCTGTTCCACAGTAAAGACTCATTTGAATGGGTCTCATGCCTTTTTTTTTCTTTAAAACTCCTTGTTCCTTTCATATTTTGATATTATCTTTAGATTTACAAAAATTCCTACATTTTTCATATGAAGTTTCTTCTCACATGTCTTGTACTAGAATAACATATTCCATACAATAAAGAACAAATAGTGATAAAGTATTATTAACCAACCTCTGGATCCCATTGAGATGTCATTAGTTTTTATGATGGTTTGAAAGAAAATGGTTCCCATAGGGAGGGGCACTATTAGGAGTTGTTGCTTTGTTGGAGTAGGTGTGGCCTTGTTGAAGAAAGTGTGTCACTGTTGTGGTGGGCTTTGTGGTCTCCTATGATCAAGCTATGCCTGGTGACACAGTTCAATTCCCGTTACTTGTGAATCTAGACGTAGAACTCTCAATTCCTTCTCCAACACCATGTCTTCCTGTAGGCTGCTATGTCCCTCCATGATGACAATGGGCAAAATCTCTGAAGCTGAAAGTCACCCCAATTACGTGTTTTTCTTTATAAGAGTTGCCATGTTCATGGTGTCTCTTCGTGGCAATAAAAACCCTAACTAAGACAGGTTTTCTCTCTCGGGATTCAATTCAGGACATTTCAGTTCATTTTGATGTTTCCTTAGATGCATTTAGACTGTGTGTTTTATAGATTTTCCTTTTTTTGTTTTGATGACATTGGCAGTTTTCTGGAGTTTCTAGCAGTTTATACAGTGTATTCTATTTTTGGACTGGTTTATAGAGTTAGGACAGCAACAGAGACAAAGCACTATTGCATATTCTTTATAAAACAGTGTATAGTCCACAGCCAAGAAGAGTGGGACTTATGTTGCATTTCCTCGAGGAAAATCTATGTCAATCAATTTGAATTCTTCTGTATAGGATCTCTAGATATTTCCGATTTATATATGGAGTCATTTTAAGTCAGTATGAACACATGGTTCCTTATTTGGATTTTGAGTTATAATTCAATAGCATATTTATCCTGTTCCTCATATTACACCTTTAGTTACTCCTTTGCCTTTTTATATGTGCCCACTATGGCTCGTTTTGATTTAGAGTTTTGAGCATGTCTTACTTTCTGGAGCTACAGGATGGTTTGGGGTCATCTTAGGTTTTTCCTGCCTACTCCCAGAGTTGGTCATTTCTCTAAGTAGCTCTGCCTCCTCTTCTTGGAAAATCTTATTAGAGCTGAGATCTGGACACTAGGAGTGCTAGTGACTGTAGGAGTGTTCTTACTTCAGATGTGTGTGTAGAATTCATTTGTGTTTTCTATAATGACTAAAGATGCTGAATACTTCTTTGCTTCTCAGCCATTTGTGTTTCCACTTTTAAATATTTAAGAACTATATGCTTAGATCTATATCCCATTTTTAATTTGATTATTTCTTGTCTTTATGTCCAGTTTCTTTTTTTGTTCATTACATATTTTAGATATTGGCCCTCTATTGGATGTAGATTTGATAAAAAATAATCTTTTCCCATTTTGTAGCCTGCCTCCTTGTCCAAATGATGTTGCCTTACAGAAAAAAAGCTTTTCAGTTTCTTGAAGTACCATTTATTAATTGATGATTTTAGTGACTGTGCTATTGGTGGTCTGTTCAGAAAGTCTAATTTCTTGTGCCGATGAGTTCAAGACTATTCCATAGTTTCTCTTCCATCAGATTCAGTATACCTGGCTTTCTGTTGAAGTACATTAGGAGGTGAAATTTGTCCAGGGAAATAGATATGGATCTATTTGGACTCTTCCTCATGAGGACATCCATTTAGACCAGCAGCATTTGTTGAAGATGCTGTCTTTTTACAGTGTGTATTTCTGGCTTCTTTATAAAAACTCAGGTGTCTATAGGTGTGTGGACTTATTTCTGGGTCTTCAATTCTATTACACTGATTAACGTGTTTGTTTTTATGCTAATGCCATGCTGTTTTGATAACTGTAGCTATGCAATATAAACTGAGATTGGGAATGATGATACATCCAGAAGTTCTTTTATTATTCAGGTTGTTTTAGTTATTTTGTGTGTGTGTGTGTGTGTGTGTGTGTGTGTGTGTGTGTTTCTGATATCCCTAGGAGACACAGTCTCACAGTGAACTTACTGATTTTCCTTGATGATTCCTTAGCTTTTGGTGTGAGAGTGGTTTTGTAGCTATGTCCAGTGTACTTCACAACTCTATGTTTTGATTGGTTGTGTTTTTCTGTAATGTTCTTCTTTGCAAAAAAGGAAGTTTCCTTGGTAAGAAATGAGAACTATACTTATTTGAAGGTAAAGGATAAACATTTACAATGTAGTGAAGGACTGTAGGTAAGTGGCAATTATAGATTCTCCTCCAACATCCGTGATTTTCCTAGCCTTGATAGCTGGCTAGGTTTCCAGTACCAGACATGATTTTCCTATTGCTGAAAGGATCTTAAATCCACTAAGGTTTTTTTGTCTTCCATTTTTTCTACAGTTTTATCTTTTATAGAATGTTACATACATGAAATAATAAAGTATGTACACTTTTTAGAATGGCTTCTTTCAGTTAGCAACATGCATTTACATACCATGCATGTATTTCATGACTTGGTGCTTACTTTTTTCTTCTGGTAAGTAGTATTGCATTGTATGATTATACAACAGTTTATCTATTCATTATTTATCAGAAGAGCCTTTCTTTGCAGTACTAGATATTGAATCTAGGACACTACAGTTGCTAAACAAGCACTCTATCATTGGGCTACATCCACCGTCTTTATTTTTAACTTAAAGCACAAAAGAATATTAAGGGGATGGATAGATAGGTCAGCATTTAAGAACACTTGCTCCTCTTCCAGAGGACCTGAGTTGGCACCGACATGTTAGCTCACAATCAATTGTGACTTCAGGGGATCTGATATCTTCTTCTGACCTCTGGCTGTACACACATGCATAAATCAAAATGAAATAAAAATAAATAAGAGAAGCTCCAACTATTTACCTGAAAATTTCATAATTGTATTTTTTCCAGCTGAAGAAATTTGCAAGGAAATGGTTGGAGCTGGAAAATGCTATCCTCACTAAGGTAACACAGATAAAGAAAGACAAGCATTGCATATTCTCATTCATAAATATATCTTCAAATTTCTGTGTGTAGGTTGGAGTACCTGCAAAATCCAGGAAACTAGAAAGGAATCACTGGTCTTAAGGGAAGGGGATAGTAAATCAGGTAGTGGGGAAAAGAAAATATGGGGAAGAAGATTTAAGTTAGGAGAAAGAGAGTAGAGTAGGCCAGAGAGGATTATGAGAGGATATTTGAAAAGGCCATATGAAAACTTAATATTTAAATGTTTCATTGTGTGTGTGTGTGTGTATATGAGTGAACACATGTAGATAAACATATAGGAATGTAATTGGGGTCACCCTACTCATAGGATTATGCTTATCCCAAGAAGCCAAATAAAAAGCTCAGTGGCCACTTTAGGGTACCTCCCCTCAAATTGTTGGTCTGAGGTGTCCCAGGAACTCCCAGAGACTCCCAAAACAATGTAGTCTATTACCATTGCTCCAAGTTGCCCACCAGAATTTAATGGTAAGAGCCTATTGTTGAAGACAGCACAACATTGGTCATAGGACATGAAGAGATTAAGTTCTTACTAAGCTCTCTCCCTGTTGGCTAGTTCTTGAAGTACTGGGATGTGCTCTAGAGGCTGCCGGAGAGGAGCCAGGCATCAACACTCTTACCAAACTGTGAATCTGTGAACTGCAATAAGAGCTAGTGTGGTGAGCTCTCTAGCACTGCCTAGGCAAGCTCACCCAATGCAGCACATCTACATCAAGGAGTGGGACCACCTCTCAGACCCTCAATCTGTGTCTCCCACACTCACTTTGCCAGAGGCAGCTCTACTGTTTTCCCGGGGAAGGTTCAGAGCCCTCTCTCCTACTTGCTGTAGAGGGAATACAAGGGGTGGTGAGGTCAGCTCTCCTGCTCTCACGCCCTCAGGGCTGGCTCACTTGTGGTTCTGACAACAAGGTCAGCTCTAGTGTGCTGCCCTGGCAGGGTGTAGGGCCTGCTATCCTATGTGCTGCAGCTGGTAGGGTGCAGGACTAGCTCTCTCACTCTTGTGACCATGACCCCAGGGCCAGATCTCTTGCCTGTCACAGGTAGGAAGGGGCAAAGGGAAGATGACATCTTTCCCTCACACATGCCACTGCATGGCAGATGAGGAGGAACAGGGTCAGCTCTATTGCTTTCAAGCCCTCAGGAATGACTCACCCACATCTGACAATAGGGTCATCTCTAATGTGCTGCCCAGATGAGGTGCATGCCTATGGTGATGGGTGAAGGCCATCTTTCCAAAGTCAGGGTCAAGCTCTCCCCTGAGGGGCAGGGCCAGGTAGCCTGCTGCAGTATCCAGCAAGACAGGGCCAGTGAAAGGCAGAGATGGCTCAACATAGCATGGTTCCAACAACCTCCCCACCCTACCCTTGTGGAAAACGGGCCACGTACATCATCACAGACCTAAGCTACAGCAGGACTACAGACCTAGACATGGTCCTTGGCAGCAGCTCGGCCTGGATACCACCACAGCCCTGGTAGCAGCACAGGCAACCCAGATCAGCATAGCCCTGGTGGCAGCATGGCCCCCCAGGCACCAGCATGATCCCAGGTGACGGACCAGATCCCAGGCATCTACAGAGTTCTCACTGGCAACTGGAGCCATGAACACCACCCCATGGCCCCAGGCAGTAACCTGCACCTGGAATGCCTCCAAGCCTCCAGCAGCAAAGCTTGCCCAGGTAGTAATGATGAGGGAAAGCTAGTGAGCTGACTAACACAGCTACCACTTAGGTACAGAACCTGGGCTATGAGTTGGTCCACCCCAACATCCACTATTAGAGAAGGTGAAAGAGGCAAATCTACAGATCCAAAACAGTAGGATCTCCAAGATTCAGGACAACAACACGAATATCCAAGAGGAGCCCAAGAAAGAGCCCATGATTGGTGGTGTAGCAGAAACCAGAGGCTTTGATCCAGACCAATGACTTGTGGGAATGAACACTTGCAAGTAAAGATGAATGGACTAAAGGGTAAACTGTGTGACTTCAATGGACCACACTACAGCCTTCATAACAGACAATATTCTTCTTCTTCTTCTTCTTCTTCTTCTTCTTCTTCTTCTTCTTCTTCTTCTTCTTCTTCTTCTTCTTCTTCTTCTTCTTCTTCTTCCTCCTCCTCCTCCTCCTCCTCCTCCTCCTCCTCCTCCTCCTCCTCTTCTTCTTCTTCTTCTTCTTCTTCTTCTTCTTCTTCTTCTTCTTCTTCTTCTGCTGCTGCTGCTGCTGCTGCTGCTGCTGCTACTGCTACTTTGTTTTGTTCCTTTGTTTTGTTTGTTTTCTGGTTTTTCTTTTAAATTTGTTTTTTTTCTGGGAGAAGGGCTTGCAAGAGCAATGAACAGATGTGAGGAATCAGAGAGATAAGTGAGATTGGAATGTGTGTTTGAAATCCACAAAGAATCAATAAAAATTTAAAAAAAAAAGAACCAGTGTGGCAAGATATACCCATAGATTTAATAGCGGCACAACTGTTAGGGTGGGGACAACCAACTGTTTTGTTATTGGATCTAAGTAGGTGTTTGGTCCTGAAATTGCACAAATAGTGGGGAGCAGACTGCTGAAGTCTATTAATCAGAAGCAACTTATTAAAAACACTGAGGGGAACAAAAGCTTCTAACTAGTTAGGGACACAGAAAATTATTTGGCTCTGTGACCCCGATGAGGGGCCACAAGCATCTTCTCATAGTCAAGGACCATCCAGAGTGGGGAATACATCTCTGAGGTTGGGATTTACAGTTAAAGGAGAGTGAATTCCTGGGGTCAAGATTTTACAACCACTGTGGGGTGCACCCCAGAGTCAGGATTTACAACTTCTGATCTTAGAGTGTTATTTCAAGATGTTTACATCGCCTGGGTCCATTCTAACTGCTTTCCCATATCTGAGCAAATGTAGGACAAAGGGTCAGGTAACTTGTTTAATACCACTACCAGGCTATAGACATACAACTTTTCATATTCCTGGCCTCTTCAAAGGAAGCACCAGCTGGGCACTGTCAAACTGGCCAAGAACCTATGGATGGCAAACACCTAGGTAACAGGAATGAACCTACTACATTATTCTGCTAAATAGATTGTCTTACAGTCTTTAATGCTTTGATTAGACACCATAACCAAAATCTCTTGGGGAAGGAAAGGTTTATTTCATCTTCTTTCTTATTGTCCATCATCCAGAAATGTCAGGACAGGAGCTTAAGGAAGGAACCTGGAGGCAGGAATTGATGCAGATCATGAAGACTGCTGCTCACTGGCTTGCTCTCACTGGCTTGCTCACTCTGATTTCTTATACTATTCAAGACCACCTGCCTAGAGGTAGTCCCACCCTCAATGGACTGGGCCCTCTCACAACAATCATTAATCAAACCTGCACCCCATAGGTTTGTTGTCTTCAGGCTATCTGGTGTCATCGCTTCAGCTGAAGGTTCCCCTTTTAAAACGCCTCTAGCTTGTATCAGGGTGACATAAAACTTGATAGCATATGGACATAGTATCAAGCTGCCCCCTGAATTCTTATCTCCCTGTCTATAGATTAGTGCAGCTCTCAGACCCAATGAGAGCAGGTTCCTTGTGTAGTATATGACAGTAAAAGCAGCAACTCACAAGCAGTAAACATACATAGAATAAGTGACTATGAGGTTTTCTCACAGGAATAGGACATATCATATATCAAACCCTTTCCTCAATGCTTGGGAACCACTATAGAAGGGAAGGGATGATTGTAAGAGCCAAAAATTATGAAGGAGTGGAACTAAACAGTCTTCTGATCATGCCAGTGGTGTGGGAGGTCCTTCTGTTTATGTGTTGCTTTCATTGGTTAATGAATAAATAAACTGCCTTGGCCTTTTGATAGGACAGAACTTAGGTAGGCAGGAAAAACAGAACTGAATGTTGGGAGGAAGAAAGGCAGAGTAGGAGAGAATGCCATGGAGCCACCAGAGACAGACATGCTGAATCTTTCCCAGTAAGCCACTGCCATATGGTGATATACAGATTAATAGAAATGGGTTAAATCAAGATGTGAGCGTTAGCCAATAAGAAGCTAGAGCAAATAGGCCAAGCAGTGTTTTAATTAATATAATTTCTGCATGGTTATTTCGGGGCTAAGCTAGCTGGGTGGCCAGGACAAACAAGCGGCTCTCTCCCTTGCAACATGCCAGGACTGCTACACTAATGAATTCACAGCAGCTATGACTACCTTCACAGAACCTGTCCAAGATCAAGTCAGTCAATGTTCTAACATGGAGGTGGAAAGGTTCATGAACACTGTCTTAGTTAGGGTCACTATTGCTATGATGAAACTCCATGACCAAAAGAAAGTTGGGGGAAAAAGGATTTATTTGCCTTATATTTCCATAGCACTATTCATCATTGAAGGAAGTTAGGACAGGAACTGAAACAGGACAGGAAACTGGAGCCAGGAAGTGATGCGGAGGCCATGGAGGGGTGCTGCTGATGACTTACTCCTCATGGCTTGCTTGGCCTGCTGTCTTTTAGAACCCAGGACCATCATGCCAGGGATGGCAGCACCCACAATGGTCTGGACCCTCCCCCATCAATCAATAATTAAAATAATGCCCTACAGCCAGATCTTATGGAGGCATTTTCTCAGTTGGGGTTCCCTCTTTTCAATTAACTCTAGTTCTGTGTCAAATTGATGAAGTACTATCTAGCACAAAGCCCACTCCTGATTGAAGAGCTATGGATATTTGATGGCTTCTGGGGAAGGGAGAGGAAGGTTTTCCTTGAAGGGTTGTAGTCCCTGCCGGGTTCACCACACGCTGGTGGAGGGTCATACACAAAGTAGTATATGGACAGCACAAATAAACGTCAATGGACTATTAATAATAAGAGACAGAGAGAGAGAACAAAGGAGCAAAGTTGGGTGGCAAGGTGGGTTTTTTTTAAAGCCACGGTATGTATGTTGAGGTCAGACAACAATTTGTGGGAGTCAGCTCTCTTCTTCTAAAACATGGTTTCCAGAGATTGAACTCAGGTCACTAGGTACCAAGGACCTTTAGTCACCAATCTATCTTTCCAGTTTCTCTATTTTACCTTCTGTTTTCAAGATATGATAACAGAAACACTTTTGGAATTTCCCTCACAGACATAGCAAGAAATGTGTGTCACTAATTATCTGTATATCTTCCAATTAAACCAAATTAATAGTTTTATGGTCAAGATGAATTATCCTAGTGTACATTCCTTTTTTAATACTACAAATATTGTTTTTGAGGTTATAATACAACTTTGTCTTTGCTTCCTTCTCTCCCTCTAGCCCCTTTCTTATAACCCCAACTTGTTCTAGTTAAAACCTATGCCTCTTTTTCTTTAATTATTATTACATATATATGTGTATAACATGCTTGGTCTCGTAACACACTGTTACTCATATGTGTGTTTTCAAGACTGATCATTTAGTATTGAATAACCAATTAGTATGCTTTTTTCTAGGGAAGAGTACTTCTCCACTATTAGCATTTCTAAGTTGTGTGTAGTTATTTGTGTAGGGTTGAGGTGTATTTTTTTAGCATGAATATTGGGCTCATTCTTGTTCAGGAAGCTGCATTAGTGACACTTCCTGGTTGGAGCCTCTCTGACATTTCTAGAAGACACAATCTGTTTGAAAACTTTCTGTTCTTTTAGCTTAGAAAATCTTTCTGCTCTCCTCTTTTGTGACAGTCCCTGAGCCTTAGGTATAGTAGTTATGCTCTGAATGTATCACTTGCGACTGGGATCCACAGCTCCTCATTTTGATAAATTGTGGTATTTTGTAACAGTTTCTGTGGTATTTAAATGCATCTGGTTCCCATAATCTCATTAAGAGTGGCACTATTAGGGGGTGTAGCTTTGATGGAGTGGGTATGGCTGTGTTGGAGGAAGTGTGTCACTGTGGGAGAAGGCTTTGTGCTCAGGATACCACCCAGTGTCTCTGTCATCTTCTTGCTGCCTGCAAGACTCAGCACTGTCAGCTCCAGCACCACATCTGCCTATATGCCACCATACTCCACATTGTGATGGTAATGGATTGACCTCTGAAACTGTAAGCAACCCACTCCAAATAAATGCTTTCTTTTTTTTCCATATTCTTTTCTTTCCATTCAAAAAAATTTACATTTACTCCCCTTCTCCCAGGCCCCTCCTGCTCCCCCCACCCCTCCTCCCTCCCCCTGCTTCCTTAAAAGAAGGCATGGTGCCCTACCCTGTGGGAAGTCCAAGGCCCTCCCCCCTCCATCCCGGCCTAAGAAGGTGTGCATCCAAATAGACTAGGTTCCCAAAAAGATAATACATGCAGAAGAGATAGGACCTAGTGTCATTGTTGATGGCTTCTCAGTCTGCCCAATTGGCAGCCACATTCAGAGAGTCCGGCTTGATCATATGCTTGTTTAGTCCCAGTCCAGCTGGATTTGGTGAGCTCCCATTAGTTCAGGCACACTGTCTCAGTGGGTGGACCAGCTCCTCGTGGTCCTGACTTCCTTGCTCATCTTCTCCCACCTTCTGCTCTTCGACTGGACCTTGGGAGCTCCATTGCTCTGATGTGAATGTGGGTCTCTGTCTCTATCTCCACATATTGGAAGAAATTTCTATGGTGGTGATCAAGATATTCATCAATGTGACAATGGGACAAGGCTACCTCAGGCAAACTCTCCTCTGCTGCCCAAG
>PVIU01011140.1:0-66288 GCA_004026605.1 Ondatra zibethicus
CCGAAATAATTACACGGAAACTGTATTCATTTAAATACTGCCTGGCCCATTAGCTCTAGCCCCTTATTGGCTAACTCTCACATATTATTTTAGCCCATCTCCATTAATGTGTATCGCCACTTGAGTTGTGGCTTACCGGCATGAGTCTAACCAGTGTCCATCTTGTGCTGGAGAAGCATGGCATCTGCTCCACTGCCTTCTCTCTCCCAGCCTTCCGTTCTATCTACTCCGCCCACCTAAGGGCTGTCCTACCAAAAGGCCAAGGCAGTTTTCTTTATTTAACCAATGAGGGCAATACACAAATAGAAGACCCTCCTACACCAGTGATCTTCACAAATCCATGGTCAAAAACTCTGGGTGTGGTGGTATGTGCTTATAATCCCAGCCCTGGGTAGGCGGGTACAGTTGAATCTTAACTTGTTGAGTTCCAGATCAGTAAGATATGTTGCCTCAAATAAAAGAGGCACCTGAAGAGCATCTTGACATTGTCCTCTGAACTTTATATGCATGCACACATGTGCATATGCACCTGCACATAGGTACTTTGAAGCATGATTAATAAAAATTCAGAGAGAGAGAAATTGGGGTTCAACACAAAGGTCAGAAAAGCATAATAGCCAGCCACTGGCTCCTGCCTCAACCTCAGTCCAAAAATGGCGATCCTGCCTCCAGGAATCTCAGAATAACACTGAGTCTAAGAGCTATCTCCTCCTGTTATATAATCCTCTCTAGTACTGGGATTAAAGGCATGCACCCCCCAGTTTCTATGGCAACAAGTGTGGCTACTTGGATTAAAGGTGTGTGTCACCACTACCTGGTCTGCAAGACTGATCAGTGGGGCTGTTTTACTCTGTGATATTCAGGCAAGCTTTATTTGTCAAAATACAAATGAAATGCCACTATAGCACTTGCACATGCATAAATATGCACACCCACCCAAAAAGTGGCCTTTTCCAAACAAGTCTCTATTAGCTATCTATTGATCTATTTTAAATAAATGATATTATGCTTACCCTAATAGCTAAAAATAATTTTAGCCAGGAGTTTTTCAAAGATCTCCAAAAATACAGGTAATTGACATTGCTCTTGGTTGCCCACTAGAATTGATGATAAGACCCTATTATGGAAGACACCACATAGTTTGGTCACAGGACATAGAGAAATCAAATTGGTTCTGACAAGGAAGTGTCCTTGCTAGCTAGCTCTCCTAGTACCAGGAGGTAATATGCAGGCTGGGGCAGGGGAGGAGTCTCAGCACTCTTACCCAGTGGTGAATGCTGTGAGCTGACAAGACAAGAGATGTACACGGGTACAATCACGGCATAAGTGCTATCAGAGTAACCAAATGTTTCCGCAGGAAGAAATCCATGTCTGTCCCAGCCAAGAGCCCAATGACTGTGGAGCTCACAGGCCCCAGGGGGAACTTACTACTTCACTTTTGCAAAATGGAGATAGTATCAAACTGTTGTCTAAATTCTTATCTCTCCACACATATTTTATTGCAACTCCCAGACCACATTGGAGAAATTTCTTTGTGCAGTCGACTTTGGTTAAAAGAAAAATTCTCAGCTGGTCAAAGTGAGGAGAATGAGTGTCTACGGAGTGCTTAGTCACATGTATCCCATGACCGATAGGGTCTTGCCACCGGGGTCTAGTGGGCAATGTCTATCAACAGACACACATATCAACAGCTTCCCTACAAGGGAAGACAAAACCCAACGACTTTAGGATCCAAGGCAGGGAGTGCTGATGTGGAATGGTGTCTTCTGGACATTCCAGGACCACTGCACTTATGAACTCACAGAAGCTGTGGCTGCCAGCACAAGATGTGTGCAAGGTCAAGACAGGGACTATAGCATGGAGGAGCATGAAGGAGCATGGAGGGGCATGGAGGGGCATGGAGGGGCATGGAGGGGCATGGAGGAGCATGGAGGGGCATGGAGGGGCATGGAGGGGCATGGAGGGGCATGGAGGGGCATGGAGGGGCATGGAGGAGCATGGAGGGGCATGGAGGAGCATGGAGGGGCATGGAGGAGCATGGAGGGGCATGGAGGGGCATGGAGGAGCATGGAGGGGCATGGAGGGGCATGGAGGGGCATGGAGGGGCATGGAGGAGCATGGAGGGGCATGGAGGGGCATGGAGGAGCATGGGGGGGCATGGAGGAGCATGGAGGGGCATGGAGGGGCATGGAGGAGGTGTTTGTGAGGCCCCGTCCGCAGCTGAAGAATTACTGACAGCTGATGGCTGCTTGAGAAAGGAGAGCCATTTGTCCTTAAGAGTCTGGCCTGGATAAGTGAACTGTGCTCTGGCTGGTGGCCCTACACTCATGAGCTTGTGTAACACAAGCTGGACTTGGACTAGAATGAAAGGGGAAAGAAGTTGGGAGCAGGTAGAGGTGAAGGGATTCTCTGGGAAGAGCTGGGGGAGGGTGACTCTGAGCAAATATGATCACAATATAGTATATGCACATAGAAAGTTTAAGAATAATCTGTTTACATCTTAAAGATTACAAGGCAGGCTAGCCTCTCCCCCTGAGATCACATGAGCACTAAGCAGTTGCTGGAGATGAAGACACACTTCTTCCGAGCAGCCTTGCAAGCTGGGCAGTGAGTACCAGGAACTCAGCTTTCAGGTGTAATCACCAGTGCGGGATTGGACTTTTCACTGGCATAACTGCCCTTGAGGCATCCATGTTCCTGTAAGTCACCCAAGTGAGATCACTGGTTCGCCAAGCCTAAAAGATGATGGACATTTGTTATCTTCCTATCTACAGATAAGGAACCCAGGCACGGTCAGGCCAGTTTTTGCCACATCACTCAAGCTGGCAGCAGAACTAGCAGCCAGGGTTTCGGAATCTTCACAAAGTTCAGCTGAGGTAGCAGAGGTGAGATCAGCCTTCCAGGTAAGTCACAGAGTTCCTTACAGATGGCAGTCCCTTGCCTCAGAGGCTCGTACCCAGAACTATGGAAAAATAAGACAGATATTCTTTCTTAAAGTGAGCTATCTTTCAGAGTGAACCCTGATCAGAAGCCCTCATCTTTTAAAAAGCATAAGGTTCAAAGTGACATCTGACACTGCAGTCCACACTGCGGGGTAGAAATAACTAAGCCTCGCCTCCCGAGGAGGCGCACGGAAGTTGTACACAGGTAGCTCACCACCACAACTCCAGTGAGCGCCCTCTGCATTTCCACAGGTGCCCCGTGCTCCAGTCACTATCTCCAGACCAGAACAACCCTTTCTCTGTCCGCTCCCTAATCCCCAGCGGAATCTGCTCACCATAGCACAGGGAATCTTTCAAAAATGTAAATCAGATTATGCCAGTTCATTGCCTCAAATCATCCCTCCCACAGCTTCTGGTTTCACGTTCCTGTCACAGCCTACCAAGCCCTACAAGATCTGGCCTGTGCTTATAACCCTCCAGTTCCTTCCCGGTCCCTCTGCACTGTGTGCCAGCTGCCTCAGCTTCACGCTGTTCCGTCCGGTTCCACGTGTGTGTCAAGCTTCGCTTCTTCTTCCTTAGCTTTTCTGGCTGTTAGCTAGAATACTCACCCCTCACCCTCAGTTGCTCACTGGCTGACTTGCAGTTTCCCTGGCCACAGTGACTGCTCGGTGGGGAGCCTCCTGCTAACTCCCCTCCAGTCCCCGCCCCCGCCACCAGGCTCTAACAGAGCCCATATCAGATGCTTGTTTCCAATACGGAGTTAGTAGTGAAGATAGTAGACTCTTTGTGTGCTGGTTTGTAAATAGGCGAATAACCACTTCCTCCAGCCCCATGAACCATCTCCCACAACGCTGACCCTTCTACCACCTCTAAGGACTCCTCTCTTCATTTCACAACAACAGGCAGCTGCAAGGCCATTGCCTGGAACAGCAGGTTCTCTGCGGTGCTTCCAAATAGCACTTTGTCCACTTGTGACGACAGAGGCTGGGCCATGTGCGCCTATGGTTCTGAACTCTTGCTTATTCATTTGCTCATCTGACTACAGTCTGACTTCTCTCACCAAGCTGTGAACTATGGGAAGGGGGCGTCATCCCCTACTGACTTGCTAGCCACCTTGTCGGTGTCTATCAATCATCTCCTACAGTAGTTTCTGGAACCCCACAGTTACTCAAACATGCGTAAAGCATGAAGAAATGGCAAAGGATGAGGACTAAGGGATTGAGGAGTTGGTGAACAGGGGCAAACAAGAGCCACTTGGTGTTCCCTACCCGCGTTGTCCTGTGGCCAACAAAGAAGCCAAGCGGTTCTGTTAGCACAAGGAACTCACTCCAGGTTCTGCTTGCTTATCCTGATTGTGTCCTTTCATTCTTTTTTCAACCCATCTTGTCTTTCTTTCCTCGCCCACTCTGCTTATCTCTTAGAAAGCCAAGAGCAAGGTTTGTCTAAATCAGTCTGCAGAACAAGATAGTGTGGGCCGAGATACGATGGCAGAGAGCTTTCTTTCCTTGTCTTGCTGTGACCTCCACACTGTTCTTCCTCTGAGTCCTCCCATCCCCCTTACTGCCCACAGCACGCACAGGCTGATTCACTGGAAGGAAAGGCGAGAGGGGACTGCCAAGGTAGAGGGTGCTTTCTGAGTTCTAGCTCTCTTACATGGTACACATAATCTCTGAAACCAGAATCCAGCTGTTATTTTGAAATGTGTCCCATCCAAATGGAGATCTGGCCTTCACTATTCCTCAGTCCCTTTGAAGATTAATTATAGGTCCTGGGGGAGTGGATAAATCACCTCATTCACTATTTCTTCTTCTGACTTGTTCCTTCCTGCCCCCAAAGTTCCCATATTAACAAGATTTCCAGCACAGCTTCCAGAATCAGAAGAGGTACATCCGTTGTTCCTGGATGGAGCTGAAGTTCCTAAAGACAGAGACATGAGGGGAGAGTGGAAATTTAAATAGACCTTTGGGAGAAAGGGCATACAGGGAATAATCAAGCTACTACATGTTCTCATTCATTTTCTGAAGGAGAATTATGCTCAGTTTTTGCTAGAACAAATAGGGAAACATTAATCCAGTATAAAATTCTGAAAAAATGTATTTTATATAATACATTTCTATTGTTTTTCAGAGGCCAATGATGAAGAGCCAAGAAGTATGAATTAACAGAGGCCCATTAAAGAAAATGTAATACAGAAACACAGTGAAATATTATGCAACATTTAAAAAGAAAACATCTACAAAATGCAGATGAGCTACAGAAACATAAAATATATGTTAAATGCAATAACACAGGTGAGAAAGTGAAATACTTAAATGTAGCATCTAGAAGCACTGAACTGACAGGAGCAGACAGTAGAAATGGTGAATGGGAGGTTGGGGAGATCTATGGTAAGATTTCAGTCATGTTGGAAAAAAATAAGTTTAAGAGATCTATAATACAAATAGGTGACTATGGCATGATACTGTTTTGCTGAGAAATGGGAAGAGAATAGATGTTGATTAGTCTCACCACAACAAAAGGTTAAGCATTATACTGGGGGTGCATTTTCAGCAGTGTATACACACCACAAAACACCATCTTGAATATTATGGATATAAGTATACAATTTTTGCTTGTCAATTGAAAGTAAATTTAGAAAAGAATAAACACAGGCTCTGCTCAAATGGCTTTATTATCACTATTTAAAGCTAAAACTTACAGTATGTGTTATCATTTACAAAGAGGTGGTGCAGGGACCAGTCCCATGAGGGATGGTGGTGGGACAGCCAAGGCCTTGGCAGGAGACAGACAGATAGATACACCATACAGAGAGTTTGGGTGTAGAGTTTATTTAGTGGGTTATGGAGGGAAAAGGGAAGGGGAAGAGGAGAAGGGTAGGGAGAAGAGGGAGAGGCAGAATTTGCCTCTCCAGAAGAAGAAGAAGAGGAAGAGGAGGAGGAGGAAGAGAGGCAGAATTTGCCTCTCCAGAAGAAGAAGAAGAAGAAGAAGAAGAAGAAGAAGAAGAAGAAGAAGAAGAAGAAGAAGAAGAAGAAGAAGAAGAAGAAGAGAGAAGAAGAAGAGAGAAGAAGAAGAAGAAGAAGAAGAAGAAGAAGAAGAAGAAGAAGAAAGAGAGAGAGAGAGAGAGAGAGAGAGAGAGAGAGAGAGAGAGAGAGAGAGAGAGAGAACTGAAGAAGAAGAGGTGGGAGAACTATTTACCTGGGCAGGGGAGGTTGGGAATGGGCAGGACTTGTCTTTTAAAGGGACAGAGTACCCAGGCCAGCATATTACAACATTCCCATCTTTTTCTTATTATAAGCAGGTGGGGAGTTAGGCATAGCAGGCTGAGGGAATTGGGATGGCAGATTCTCAAGACTGCTTCCTGCTTGTTCGTAGGCATCAAAGTTTATCTTGGGAAGCCTGAGAAAGCTGGGTGCTGGTCACATCCTGGGGTAGCTGGTCCCTTTACTCCTATCCAGGATTTGTGATATGGAACTGGTGTCTCTTGGACCTGGCTAAGTGTTGGCAGAGCAGAGGTCAAAGTTAAGGTTATGAAGAAAAAAAAATTTTCAGGACCAGGTAATTGAGAGGGGCATATCTGATCTGTTTAAGGTGGATCCTTTAATTCAGCTCCCTGGAAATTATAAGAATTTTTGAGTTGGTAAAAACATAAATTTTAGACATATACATTGTATAAACAGTAGCATATTTATGTCAGAATAACTGTGACAGATATTTTTGCACAAAGAAAAGTATCTTTAAGACTATGAAAGGCAGCATGAGAGAAAAATTTGATAACTTGTATTTGTCCTCACACCTTTGTAACTTACAGGTACACACCTTAATAACTGGCATTTGTATATCTTAAAACACCTTTTATTTAGAACATGTTAAGTTATACTGAAGTTTATTTAATGAGGTTGTCCTTTTAAACTGACAAAGCCTTTCAGCTGTCAAACTGTATCAGAGATATTTGAGAAGAAAAAAAATTTACTTGAATTAGTCCAAATGGATAATAGACCTCAATGTAAAGGCAACCGCACTGCACCTCATAGAAGAGAAAGTGGGAAGTACACTTGAATGCATTAGCACAGGAGGTCACTTCCTAAATAGAACCCGAGTGGCACAGACACTGAGAGAAACAATTAATAAATGGGACCTCCTGAAACTGAAAAGCTTCTGTAAAGCAAAGGACACAGTCAGCAAGACAAAATGGCAGCCTACAGAATGGGAAAAGATATTCACCAACCCCACATCAGATAAAGGACTGATCTCCAAAATATACAAAAAACTCAGGAAATTAGTTATCAAAAGAACAAATAATCCAATAAAAAAATGGGTTACAGACCTATACAGAGAACTCTCAACAGAGGAATCTAAAATGGCAGAAAAACACTTATGGAAATGCTCAACATCCTTAGCCATTAGTGATATGAAAATCAAAATTACTCTGAGATTCCATCTTACACCTGTAAGAATGGCCAAGATCAAAAACACTGATGGCAACTTTGGATATCAGTATGGATATTTCTCAGAAAATTAGCAAACAACCTCCCTCAAGACACAGCAATATCATTTTTGGGTATATACCCAAAGGATGCTCAATTGTACCACAAAGACATATGTTCGACTATGCTCATAGCAGCATTGTTTGTCATAGCCAGAACCTGGAAACAACCTATATGCCCCTCAACCAAAGAATGGATAAGGAAAATGTGGTACATTTAGACAATGGAGTCTTACACAGCAGAAAAAAATAATGATATCTTGAAATTTTCGGGCAATTGGATGGATCAAAAAATATTATATTGAGTGAGGTAACCCAGACCCAGAAAGACAAACATCATATGCACTCACTCATAAGTGGCTTTTAGATATAAAGCAAAGAAAACCAGCCTATAATTCACAATCCCAGAGAACCTAGACAACAATGGGGACCCTAAGAGAGACTTACATGGATCTAATCTATATGGGAAGTAGAAAAAGACAAGATCTCCTGAGTAAATTGGGAGCATGGCGACCTTGGGGGAGGATTGAAGGGGAGGGGAGAAGAAGAGAAGGGAGCAGAGAAAAATGTAGCACTCAAAATCAATTAAAAAAAGATTTACTTAAATTATTGATCAAAAAATTACAGAGGACTTACTCTAGAGCCATTCCTCAGCGTTCTCCATGGTCGTCCAGGGCAAGGGCATCAGGGCTGTATTTGTCTTCTGCTGTTAGAAGCAGGGCCTGCCAGTTTCCAGAAGATCCTGTGGGTTAGAAAACCTGTAGGAAGACAATCCTACCTTGGCCTGAGCAGCTAGGCAATCGATTCCAATGATTCTGTCTGTTGTCTGGAGATCTTCAGTTTAGATGAAAGGCAGTTTGCTCAGTGGTCAGTGTTTGGCAGTTGAAGTGAACTGCGAATGGACACTGCTTTGTGTCCTTCTGTTTTCTGTCTTCTTTGGAGGAAATTGGGTGCTACTGCTGGGAGCCAACCTGTCTCTTTGTTATGAAAAGTCTTTTAATAATTAAACATTTAAAAGCCATAGTCCCCAGATCTCTAAGCAGTCGAGGGCTGTTTATTGGGTATAGATAAGTTATAACTACAGCATAGGATCTGCCTGGATAGCTGGGTCCAAATTTGACTGCACTGGTTTTTAACTTAACAGAAAAAAACTGTTTGTAATAGAAGCTTATTGGTAGAACTGACAATAGTGGAGAACAACTTAATATATTTTAAAGCAGGGTTGGATCACATATACAGTATTTTTGTAAAAGATTTAAAAGAACATATCAATTTAAAATATGAGACATTGCTTTTTTAGTATGGAATGAAATATAAGGAACAGATTATTTAAAACATTTTTAAAGTAATTACATGTACATTTAAACACAGTTGAATTTAAGTTTTATACACATATACACACAGTTAAAGCTAACTTATGTTCACATATAAAGTTAACTCAAAAATCACATGCATGTACACACATGTATATTAAACAGGAGTTGGGTGAAGTGGATTCTTTAGTGGTCCCTACTGAAAGCATGTCACTGCGCAAAACACACATGTATCAGAGTCAGTAAGAGGAATTTAGAGACAAGAGCATAAGCAAACCACGAGACAAGGCAAGGAATACCTCAGTAAAGATGGTGACTTGGTTACCTAAGCTGCCCTTAGTCAAGATGGTGGTGAGGTCATCTGACCTGCCCTTAGTCAAAATGGCGGTGGTCACGTGTTATATGGAGAAATTGCATTTTCAGAGCTGTGGCTCTGAAAATTTGTATTTGTATTTGAACAGATACAAATAACAAGAGAGACATAGAGGCTGTATAGAACATACATTTAAAACAGAATTATATCCATGTGACCACAACATTCACACATTCTTTCATACATGAAGTAGACAGGAAAATTACTCAGTACTGCCAGCCGTCCGGTGCCAGCTGCCGCCAGTTGCCACAGGGAGTGAGGGCTAAGAGTGGAACAGCTGCCTCAGATCCAGCAAGTTTTGCCCATTACTGTGGGACCAGCAGCCTTAGCAGTGGAAGAGATAGAATAGGAGCAAGAAAAGGAATAGGAGAAAAAGAGTGTGTACAGGTGGGTGGGGGTGGGGCTGCCCAATGAAAGGAAAGTGGACCTGCATTAGATGCCAGGGAGACACCAATAATACAGATCATGGCTGGATAGAAACTTTTTAATCTGCCTGTTTGCTGGTAGAAATTAGAAAACTCCCTCTTTCAGGTTGTTATTTGAGGGGTACGTAGGCCATTTGTTAGTGCAAAGGTGGGTAAGGTTAGGAATCTGTAATAAGGAAGAGGTCTGTAGAAGTCATACCAGGGGGGAGGTTGGACAGATAGTTTTAGGTCTAATTCGCTTCTAATGGATAAAAATATAGTATGATAATACAAAAATTAACACATTGGCATTGGACAAAGCATACAAAAGGAAAAGAGCCCAAGAGAATACACAGGAATCAGAGACCCACTTGTCCTTGCACTCAGGAATCTCAGAAAAATCCTAAACTGGAAGTCAAAATATAAACCCAAAGGACCTGGTGCAGACCCGTGCAGGCCCTGTGTGTGCTTCCTCATTCTGTGAGTTCATCTGAGGATTGGCCATGTCTGTTTAGAGGGCCTTGTTCTCTTGATGTCCTCCATCCCCCCTGGCTCTTACACTCTTTCTGTCTCCTCTTCCGCCTGGCTCCCTGGGCCCTGAAAAGAGGAATTTGATCCCCATTTAGGGATGTACATTCCAAGGTCTCTTACTCTCTCCATCATGTCTGGCTGAGGATGTCTGTACTTGTTCCCACGTACTGCAAGAGGAATCTTCTCAAGAAGGCGCTGGTTTATGAGTATAGTAGAGTATCGTTAGAAATCATTTTTTTGCTACATTTTTTAAGCCAGTTTAAAAACAATGGTTTTAGTCTCAGGTTCTTGGCCATCCAAGCAGTGTCAATATGAATACCATCTCATGGAGTGCGACTCATGTTAGATTAGCTATCGACTGGCTACTCCCACAAGTTCTCTGCCACCACTTTACTAGCATCGCTTTCAGGTAGGACACCACTGTGGAGCAAAAGGTTTGTGGCTGGCTTGGTGTTTATGTTTCTTCTTTGGCAGACACCAGCACATAATGTTGAAGGCTCTACGCAGATACAAGTTAGACTTCTTATTCAATAAGTCATGCAGGTGACAAATAATGACCAGTTTGTACACTGTCTCCACATTATTTGGAGATTTCATTTAGGTCACCTTCATGTATGTATATATTAGAAAGTTCCTACAGCATTCAGTTTCCATACCACCCCTCAAATACCCCAGGATTTTAGCTGTTTCTCCTTGTGCTCTGACTCTGTGCCCCTCCCGACTTGGAGCCTCCCTTTCAAGACTCCCTTTACATCCACAAATATCTGTTCTACCTCCCTTAGCTCCACCTGCACCCCCAGCCTGTTCCTCTATACTTATGTGCATCTGTGATTGTAACTTATCATTGACTTAACAGCCAATATCAACATATAAGTAAAAACATACCATGTTTTTCTTGCTGGGTCTGGGATTCTCACTCAGGAAGTTTTTTTTTTTTTCCTAGTTACATCCATTTACCTACAATTTTCATGATTTTATCACTTTTTTATGGCTGAGTAATGTTTCATTGTGTAAATGTACCACATTTTCTTTATCCAGTCTTCTGATAACAGTTAACTAGATTGTTTCCAGTCTCTGACTAGTACAAATAGAGCAGTAATTAACATAGTTGAGCAAGTATCACTGTAGTAGGATATATAGTAGCACCCTTTGGGTATATGCCCAACAGGGGTAAAGCTGGATCTTGTGGTTGATTGATTTTCATTTTCTTGGGGGGCTAACATACTGATTTCCATAGTGATTATACAAGTTTGCACTCCTCTCAGCAATGGAGAAGTGTTCCCTTTGTTCCCCATACTCACCAGCATGAGCTGTCACTTGTGTTATGGATCTTAGTCATTCTGACTGGTGTCTCACAGTCATTTTTATTTGCATTTCCCTTGTGGCTAAGGATGTTGGACATTTCTTAAGTGTTTCTAAGTCATTTGCATTTCCTCTATTGAAAATTCTGTTTAGACCTGTATCCCATTTTTAATTGTGTTGTTTGTATTCTAGTTATCTAGTTTTTTATGTTCTTTATGTATTTTGGGTATTAGTCCTCTATTGGAAGTGAAGTTGGCAAAAATCTTCTGTTCTGTAGGCTGCCGCTTTGTCTGAATGATGGTGTCCCTTGCCATACAGAATCTTTTCAGTTTCATAAGGTCCCATTTATTGATCTTTGATCTTAGTGCCTGTACTATCAATGTTCTGTTCAGAAAGTCTTTTCCTATGCTAATGAATTCAAGGCTATTCCCCACTTTCTCTTCTATCAGGTTCAATGAATCTGGTTTTATGTTGAAGTTTTTGATCCACTTGGACTTGAGTTTTGTGCATGTTGATAAATATGGATCTATTTGCATTCTTCTGCAGGCAGATGTCCAATTTGACCTGCCCTGTTTGTTAAAGATGCTGTCTTTCTCTAGTGTGTATTTCTGGCTTCTTTATTTTAAAAAAAAAAGTGTCTTTACGTGTGAAGAATTATGACTGGGACTTCACTTTGATCCTACTGATCCATAGGGCTGTTTTTGTGCCAATGCCATGATGTTTTATTACTATAGCTCTGAAGTATAACTTGAAATAAGGAATGGTGAGACCTTTAGCAGTTCTTTCGTTATTAAGAAAGTTTTAGCTGTCCTGAGTTTTTTTGTTTCCCATATTAAGCTGAAAACTGTCCTTTTAAGATCTGTGAAGAATTGTGTTGGAATTTTGCATTGACCACTTTTACTGTATTAATCCTACTGCTCCATGAGTGTGGAAGATCTTTCCATCTTCTAACATCTTCTTCAAATTCTTTCTTCAAAGACCATGTCGCCCACCACAATGATAAAGGACTGAACCTCTGAAACTGTAAAAAATCCCCCTCAATTAAATATTTTCCTTTATAAGAGTGACCATAGTCATGGTATCTCTTCAGAGCATTAAAAGCCAAAGACACAGGTCTTGAACTTTTTTATTCATTTCTTTTCACTGTTTGTGTTTTCATAGATTTTTTTAAAGGATTTATTTGTTTTCTCTTTAAGGACCTCTATCATATTCCTAAGTACTATTTTAAGATATTTTCTTAGCTTCAGCTCTGTTGCTGTGATTGGAGTCTATAATGGCAGGGTTGCTGGGCTCTAGTGGAGACACATCACCCTTGTCTTTATTGATTGTATTTTATGTTGACATCTAGTCATCTGGGTTTAGAAAGATTGTAAATCTGGATACTGCTATCTGGTCTTGTCTTTGTTGGATGGGTGTTTTGTTCCTTGATTTCTGTTGTCCTATCTGGTGTTTAGGAGCGTGGTGGCTGCGTGTTGATTTCTGTTGTCCTATCTGGTGTTTAGGAGCGTGGTGGCTGCATGTGCTTAGCTGGCAATTCTTCGGGAATCTCGATAGGTGTGGCTACTACTGGCAATACATTTCTCGGTATTGGGAGCTGATACTTAAAAACTTCAATGGGCTAGGAGGTCCACAGGAAGAAAAAAAGGGTGTTTCATCAGGATCTTGGTTTTCCCCTGGGAATGGGGCAGCAAGTGAGGAGAGGCCTCAGCCGGCAGTTTGCTAAGAAGTTTGGAATGAGATTGGGAGATTGGACTTGGAGGAAAGGAGGGAGTAAGAGGTGACGGTCTGTGTTTTGTTTGCTTTGTGGACTAGAGTGGCCTGCAGGCACTCAGGGAATGCCTGCTCCAGTTGGTGGTTTGGATAAAGCAATGAGATGGGAACAGGATGGTGGGAGGAGAAGATCTGTTTGATGTACTGGAAACTACACTGCAGCAGGTTACCTGTACAGAAAAAGGCATGGGCCTGGAGAATGGGTTTGGAGGAGCAGACAGAGAGAGCAGCAGATCAGAGACCAGAAGTTAGCCTCCCTGCTTCCCTGGATGGAGTGGCCTAAAAGTCCCCAGGAAAACCTTTTCTGGTTTTGACATTTCCAAATCTTCTTTGCTCCTTCAGGTACTAGCTTGAAATTTACCTCTGCTAGCCTTTCCTGATTACCAAATGATGATACCTTTCATGCCAATAGTAATCCTTCTTTCCTTCCTTTTCTTTCTTCCTCCTTCCTTTCCTTCCATCCTCCCTCCCTCCCTCCTTCCCTTCCCTTCCCTCCTTCCTTTTTTCTTTCCTTCTTTCCTTCCTGTCTTTTTCTTTCCTTCTTTCTCTTTCTCTTCTTCTTCTTCTTCTTCTTCTTCTTCTTCTTCTTCTTCTTCTTCTTCTTCTTCTTCTTCTTCTTCTTCTTCTTCTTCTTCCCTCCTCTCTCTTTCTCTTCTCTTCCTTTTTGAGACAGGCCTTCTCTATGTAGCAGCCCGGGCTGTCCTGGAACTTGCTCTGTAGATCAGGCTGGCCTCAAACTCACAGAGATCCACCTAGTTCTACCTCCCAAGTGCTGATATTACAGGACCACCACCGGCTAGCTATTAATGCTTTCTGATTTTATGTTTTTCTCACTAGATTGTGAGCTTATTTGATAATAGTACCTTGCTAAGGATATAGTCCTGATTTTGAAACAACACCCAGCCAAGGAAAAACACCCAATAAATGTTTTCAAATATATAAATTATTGAAAGATTAAAAACCATAAACAAATTTCTAGCATATTTGAATACTTGAATTGACTTCCAGATTCTAACAATGTTAAATATGTAATAATAATTATTATTACTTTAGCCATGACTAGGAAATGAAGTGCAATTCTAATTAGTCTTAATAATAAAAGCCCAGTAGTCAGATTTCGGGATAAAAGCTGAAAGCTCAGAGAAGCAGCGGCCACTAGAGTTCTTACCTCTATGAAATCTCAGACAGAAAGGGCCAAGCTCCTATCTCTGCCATGCCTTACCACTTCCAGTTTGTATGTACAGACCTCCATGGTTAACTAGGGGCTAGTTCCACCTTCTGACCTCAAGGCAAGATTTATTTCCCAGAACACAAACAAAATATCACAACAAGGAAAGGATAACTCTCAGGTGATCTTCTTCACATTTAAAAACTATCAGCTAAACAAGTTTTCTATTTCAGAGCCATTAAAATGAGCAAGTAAGACTGAGTCCAGGGAATATTAAAAAATAAATATATGGGAAGTCACAGAAATGTTCTGAACTTAACATTTCTTTCTCACCAGAAATTTATAATCTAATATTTTTAAAGCTCACAAGAAAACACTTTGACTTTTAAAATCTCTCCTTTTTCCCTTGTCCCCACTAGTCCTTATTTCTTTTCTTTAAAGTATGCTACCTTGCAATGTCCCAGTAAAAATGGAACCAGTGCCACTATATATGGACTTATCTCGTAAGAATGTGTGAGAGCTCCAAGTTTTTACATCCAGATTTGATAATTTTTTGACTCTATCATCACCCCAAACTAGCACTTCAAAATGTATAAAGCAAAACAAATTAAACTATTCCACTTCCCCTTAAGTTACCCAGTCATCTCAAAAAGTTGAAAAACTTAAACGATAATAGCAGGGATGGAAACAATAACAATAAGTACTTAATGAAACAGAAAGATAAATATAAAGAAATAAACACACTCAGCCATAAGAAAGAAAGGTCTTCATTCATGCCAGAGCATGTCTAAGCCTTGCTACATACAGCGAGTCAGACACTAAAAGCAATGTCTGTCAGGACTGGGATTCTATGAAGTTATTAGGACAGGCAAGTGTGGAGAAACATGCAGACTAGTAGTTTCTAGGGCTGCAGGGAGTGGACAGTGGGAGAGATACTTGATAGATTTCCTTCTGGGGCTGATGAAATAATCTGGCAGAAGAGAGTAAAGGTGGTTGCTCATTGAATGCCTATATGCTATTGAATTCTACTCTAGAAAATAGCTGAACAGTGGGTTTTATATTACATGAATTTTACCACTTATTTTAAACAGAAAAGGTATTTAAGAGTTGGCCAGAGGGGCTGGGGGAGTAATAAAATGTGTGAATTCCTAACTAAATTTGGAGGGAGCAACACAAATTTTATATATTAGGAAGAATAAAAACGGCATCACAACAAGGTTCAAGGATGTTTAAAAACAGCAAAATGATATTTTTAAACTACTTTATTCCGCTAAAATTTAATATTAGATGAAAAATGCACCCCAAAGGTACTAAAGCATATAGAAAAAGAAACAGAAAAAACACAGCATTAATGTTTGCTGATAAAATTTAATCTCTATCTTATTTTGTATGTGTGCGGCACATGTCCACGCAGTACATATGCATATATGTGTATACATACACTTGGGGATGGTAAAGAAAAATGTTAGCTACCTTCTCTCTCACTTTGCTCTATTGCCAGGACCCCTGGTCTCTTACTGAGCATGGAGTTCTGCTGGCAACCAGCAAGCCCCAGCCATTCTCCTGTCTCTTCTCACAACAGTAGTGATGTCACATGCCTTACTTGGCTTTTCACATGGGCCCGGGAGAGCTGATTCAGGGCATCATTCTTGGACAGCAAATGTTTTCACCCCATGAACCATCTCATTTCCCCAACACAGTTCGACTTTAAAGTCCCCCTAACAGATACTCTGGAAGCTTCATAGATATGTACTCTTCTAATACTTCATGGAGGGAAAATAATATTTTTTACGTGAACTCTACGAGGGAATGGAAAGAACACCTCTTAGTTCTTAGTCAGGTCAATATAACCTTGACATGAAAACCTGGTAAACCTACTAAACAGGGAGTAATCAAAATTGCAGACAAGTCTTTTCCATGAGTATGGACATTAGGATTTTGAAAAATATATTAGTCAAGCTAGTCTACAACACATAAAATGGCAAGAACATTGTACTCAAGGGGACACATGCTAAGGATAAAAATTTGGATTGAATTCTTAAATCAGTTCTATAATTAACAGGATAAAAGAGATAACTAATAGGATCACCTCAGCAGATGCAGAAAAGGAATTTGTAATAGACTTGTTATGGTAAAAATCTTAGCAAATTGTAATAGATGGATTACGTTTAAACACTCAGACCAAGAGAGCTGCTGAAAGGGCACATCGCAGCAAACTCCAGACTGACGAAGTGCAAGGCCTTCCCGTATGAGAGCACTTACTCTTGCCGCCTACACTCACGTTAAATGGGAGGGAAGAAAAAGAGCAGATTTCACAATGTGGAAAGATCTAGAAGCTCATTGTTCACAGAGAACATGGTTGGTGTGGAGATAGTTCAACTGACTCTACAGAGAAACTACTCAAATTGCCATACAAATTTACCTATGGAGTTAGATGCAGAGGCAGTGTACATAATAATAAATTACAGCTGTGTGGTAACAATCAAGAAATGATTGATTGTTCTTGTTCTTGAATTTGTACACTTTATTAAAAGAATAAAGCATAAACAGTAGCATACTAACTAAAATGAACTCCATAATTTACATTTCTCAACACAAACAGGCACTACAGTATTAATACTTCAAAAAAGCCCTAGCGTCTGCAATTAGAGAACGAATTATTGTTAGTATTCAGGCATCTGTACTGGCCTGAGCTTGGGGTAAACATCCTCAGCTGTAGCCACTGAGAGCACGTCCTGTGCACAGTCACTATGTTCCCCTTTAAAAGGGCCCTGCCCACCTCCATCTCTCCCTCTTTCTCTGTCTCTCTGTTTCTGTCTTCTTTTCTGCCACTCCTGTCCCCAGAAGCTGATCTCCCCTCTCCCCTCCCCCTTTTCCATTCACTTTCTCCCAATAAAAAGCCCTTCCACCTGAGTTCTGTCACACGGTGTCTTTCTCTCATGTGCCACTTTTTCTAAATTAAAACAATTAATTATTGCATTTGAGGGCAAAATATGATGTGAAAAGATTTTGTTAATAAAATATTTTGATCATTACCTAGATCTTTAATTGTTATATTGGTCTAATAGTTTTGCTATTATAGGCATTTTAAAATTGCCATTTTCCTTCCCCAGACAAATTCTACTTTCTGCAGCCCAGATTGCTGAATGTATAAAATTATTCTTCTAAAAATTTGAGAACGGAGTAACCTATCTCTGCATGTTAAAGCAAAATAAACCAAACTCAGAAAAGTAGGCATCTGTTGTTAATGGATGGGTGTCTAGACATCTTTAAAAACTGAGACATCAAAGTAAAAGGACCTGAAGAGGGCAAGGGGCCAATGAAACAGCCAAGAGTGGAGATCTGGCGGAGGCCTTAATCAAAATATATACTATATGCTTATGAAAATATGCTAATAAAATCAATTGCATTGTAAAATCCGTATATACTAACAAAAAGAGGACACTCCTTATGTGGAGATGGACATGAGGGTGCACAGTTTTAGTCGTAGCTGTTTGGGAATCTAAGAAAGCAGAGTCGGGTCATTTAAGGCGTGAACTTTAGACTCATGATGGCAATACAGTGAGACTTTGGTTTTTAAAACAGTGGACTTAATTTAAACTATTATAATTGGGACAAATGGCTCATTTTCTAATAAGTAAAACAACAGCTATAATAATGAAAAGAAGCACATTTTGAAAAGATTGTCACCAAAATCTAATGAAATGATGGCCATAGAATTCCTTCAACTACTAGACACTAAAGATACAACAGCAAGATAATTTGGGTTCCATCATTAATAAATAGTATCTGTATGCAGAAAGAAATGTATTTCTCTAGTAGATATTCCTAAGGTTGTGTATTTGGGCAAAAATCCACTTAATAACTGGATTATTTATGTGGGTACTTGAGAAGCAGCACAGTGAAAAGGGACTTATTCTTGTAATGCCTACAGAGAGTGGCAAGTTCTTTCAAACCAACACACTTCTCATTTTAGGTATTGCAATTGAGGTTCTTTCCAAACATAGGTTTTCTCTGAGGTAATCCAGTTTTTGAATGTCAGTGAATAATCCACTTATTACTCACATTAATAGATGAAGGCAGAGGGTAGAAGGGCTGAAAATTATGAATTAATCAAACTTAATTCTAATTGAGATCATTTTAGCTTTAATTATATGAATTTGTTACAGTTATTTCTCAAATTTGTTTCATTAAGTAAAACACAGCCATTATGTTTAAAATTCAGCATGTGATTATGTGGTCGCAAAGTTACAATCATGTCATTAATTGATTGGATATCATTTGTGATGCTTCATGGTTCATTCTTACTAGTTTATGGTTGATTCCTTCTGGACTTATCCCTGCTTAGAGCTATAGCCCAGTGGTGGAGCACATCATGTGTGGCATTGGTGAAGCCCTAGGCTATATTCCCAGCACTATACACAACATTTTATTTCTCTATTGTCCTTATGAAAAGAACTTTTTCTTAGTTACAGATTAATAAGGCAATGTCCGCATAAAGACCCTAGTTACGTAGTGCAAGTATGGTGGTCATAGGTCTGAAGTGAGCATTCTCAAGTATAAACTGAGCATGGGTTTACATTTTAGAGCTGCAGAAATGGCTGTTCAGAGTGTCAGGCACTTTGTTGTATGGTTGACTTTTGAGTGGTCATGAGCCAAGGGGAAAAGAAAAGAAATGTCTAAGCCAACAGACTCTGAGTCGTGAGATATGTGTCAGACTTGGTTTTTCTGGCTTTGGTTTGTTTTCAGTTGGTCACTCTCTTACCTTCTTCCTCTTGCAATGTTGATTAGAACCCAGGGCCTCATTCATCTGGGAAAGCACACTACTGAAATATGAGTATAGTTCTACTGTTTGGTTTCTAAAGAGTAACAGCATTCCACAGCTCTCCTAGATATCCAGGGTGAGAGCTGCCTGCCTCAAGATGGGACCGTCTCAAAGTGCAAATGGAGAGTCATCACTTAACCTTTCAAAATTCCACCTTTTCTAAACCTCATTGCCTTAGTTCCATGGTTGTTCGTATGTGGGGGTCCAGTTTGTGAGAGCTGAGTCAGATCATCATTCCTTCCAGGTTCTGTGTTATGTAAGATATTGGCTGGTTCTCATCTGCTTAGTTCAGACGAAACATTGGACAGCCTATGTGGCCTGGAGAAGTATGTTGTAATCTGGTAAAGGTGTAGGTCAGAAAACAACCTCTACTGTATAGGTGTAATGTAAATGACGTCGTTTCTACAGTTGTACTAGGAAATGATTTCTTGTGCCGGTAATATCTAACAGGAGAATGGCATCTTTCACTGGGTGCTACTTTGTTTTGGAGTTTTACATCCTGATGAAGGAATAAAACCAACAACAACAATCTGATTGTGACTTAAATCCATAATAACTTTTTTTTATACAGGTTCCCACTACATAGCACAAGCTGATCTTAACTCATAGCCTTCTTGCCTTAAGCATGCAGATACTAGGATTCCAGGTGTGCACCACCACAGCCAGCAGGATATGAATCAAGAATATCAGAAGGATCAGCTTCTTAGTATCTAGCAAAAGATACATAGAATCTCCACCCATAAAATGATGAAGCTTTACTGACAGACACTAAAGCTTTAAGCAGAAACACATAAAAACTCAGATTTTGGAAGATTCAAAGTGGGTCCCAGAAAGGTTTGCAGTAATTGACAAGCTTATTCTAAATTTAAATCAAAATGCAAAAAATATAAAGAACACTTATAAAGCTTTTTGAATAAGAATATTTGGAGAATTTTACTATCAAAAATTAAGGTTTACTTTAAGTATGTCATCATTGAACCAATGTGTTTGTAACATGACTGACAATCTGGTAGAAAAGATGAAAGAGTACAGATGTAGACACACCTGTGCATTCTCAGTTTTGCTTGTTTATTTGATTGGTTTTGTTTTCAGACAGGTTCTCATTAGGTAGCCATGGCTGACCTGGGACTCAATGTGAAGAGTTTCTTTTAAGTAAAGGATGCTAACCTGATTACTATGCACATGTCTACAAATGAGTCTTAATCCCTACTCATAGGATGCTCCAAAATATTTTATAGACATCTAATAAACCTTAATGCAGAACAATAATTCCTTCATAAAATATCAAACAAGTATACTTCAGAGGATTGGGAAACATGAAGATTTTATGAATGGATACAAAGAGCAGTATCCGTGAACAAAAATACTGATAAACTAAACTTCACCAAAATTTCAGATTTCCTGTTAATGAAAATAGGATTGTCAAAGTGGTAAAATGCACCAAAACATGGATGAACATATTTCAAATGCATATATCTGCAAAGGACTTATGCCTACAAATCAGCTTTAGAAAGAATGCCAACGTTTTTAATGGGCAGAAAGTTGACAAACACTGGCAAAGTGGAGTGTGATGGTCTCAGCGGTTGTGTCACTTTCCTGTGCCCTTGCAAGAGCAAGTTAAGGAAAGAACCATTTATTTTAGCTCACTGTTCAGAGGTAGAGTTCATGACAGCAGGGAGTCATGGTACTGGCACCCTAGGGAGGCTGGTCACATGGCATCCACAGCCAGGAAGCAGAGAGCAATGGATATTATTCCCTAGCTCCCTTGTTCATTTTACACAGTACAGGAATCGAGTCCATGGAATGGTGCTATCCACATTCAGAGTAGATCTTTTTGGTGCCTCAATTAACCTAATTTTTAAAAATCCATCACAGAACACCCACAGGTTCCTTTTCTAGAAGACACAAAAACATTGACAATCAGACTAAACAGCACAAGTCCTTCTTTTGTCAATTTGCTCTCAAACATAAGTCTTGTAAGTAAGTCATAGCCTTCTATTCCTTGTCTGTAGAACCCATAGTCTTCTTATAATGCAAAAATATGTTTGGTCCATTCTAAAAGGCCTTCCTGTCTTTAGCAATTCTAGCATTCTTTAACAGTCCAAGTCTCACCTAAAACTCAAGGAAATCTCTTAACCATGGTCAAACTATAAACTAAAAGATACATACTTCCAACACAAAATGAAATAGACTAAATTCTAAAAGGGAAAATGGGACACATCAAAGAATGATCCTAACAAAGCATGACCAAAACCCAGCGTGGAAAATAATAAATCTTGGAGCCTTGACTTCCTCACCATGATGGACTGCATCTTTGAATTGTATAGTATATAAGGAAGGCCATAATAAAGACTTCCTTTCAAATTTAGTTGTTTTCATAAAATACATTTAAAATAGTAACTAATACACCAGGATTAGTTGAAATCTGTTGAAAGCTCAGATAGATATTGAGAAAAGGAGCATCTGGTTGCCTGGGTTTCATGGTCAATGTCTATGTCTGGTTCCTTAAAATTAGGACACTTAGGACTTTATCCACATGTGGTTTTTCTTTTGTTGTTTTCGTTTTTTTGAAAGAGAGCTCATTGGAAACAGTCCTGGAATTCATAGCAAGATAAGGACAGTGGAAGGGCCAGGAATAAGTCTGTGTGGTAGGCCCATCTGACTACTGTTTTCAACATTAGCTCATCTGCTGGCATGCTGTTAGCTCACAGTATTATTATTTTGAATACCAGTGGCCTTCTCTGGAACCCACTCATGAACAGCATATTCTCTTAGATCTCCAGTCTGAATGCAATCTTCATCAGGCCTGCTCCCGCGGAGGTCCCAACTCACTGTAAAGGCCAATGTTTTTCCTGTCGTGAAAACTGATAGCAATCTGGAAATTGTTCTATCTGCGCTGGATTCAGATCTTCCTTCACAGGGTCTGTGGTATTCACCACTTGGCTTGAAGAATCCTGGAGATTGCTGATGTGCAAAGCTTGCAACCTGATGTGCACAATTTTGCTTTAAGTATTCATTGTTCCATTTCCTGGTCATCCTCAAAGGACAGGGCCTTTTCTGCTGTGTCGGAAACAAGGACTATGGTCTAACCCTGTACATATTTGCTTTCCCATTGATGGTGTATGAGGTTCCCTGTATCCCTGCGTTCCCAACAGCACTCAATAATACCAGGCTTTTAATGTTCACTGGTCTGGTAGGTATAAAGTAATTTGAAGGAACTTCTGTAGTTAGCACGTTTCTGATGACCAAGAGTTCAGAACATCTTTCATTTGCTTCATCTCTCTCTTTTCTGTAGATTGCGTCTTCACAGCACCCACCCTGCTAGCCTTCGAATTTGATGTCCCCACTTTGTTATTGTCAAGAGTTCCTAATATACGACTTGTTAATGTCTTGTCAACATTCAAATATTTCTTATTTTGGCATTCATCTCTTCTCTTGCCTTTGAATGAGCCAGGGTATTACCAGCATCCCATAAAACTCCCCTATATTTTCTATTGTCACACTCCCCATATTTCCTAGAAACAGCCACTACCTAGATATTTATGATGACCACCTCCTTCATGTTTTGTTTGGTTTAACCACCTATGCATGCATCGCCAAACAATCTTGTTTATTTGCGTCTTTTGGACCTCCCCCCAAATAAAGACCTACAATATGGATTCATTTTCACCCACTTTAGTTCCAAATTATATGTGAACTATACCCTCATTATTGTGTGGCTCTACTGTACTGTACAATGCTGTATTGTATTCCAGTGTTTGTATTCCTTTATCTATTTCAGCTATGGGCACAGTTCTTTCTAGGATTTGTTTTGTTTCAAGTCAACTTCTTAAACTCAATTTCCTTAGTGATTATAGAATTATACAAAGATTTCCAAACTCTTTTACTAACACTTGATTATGAAAACCTTGCAAATATGTCACCTGGGAAGCACAGTAGAACTGAACCAAGGGTGTGAGCATGGGAGGGCTGGCCCCACTAGTCATCTGTCATATAGCAGTGTGGGTAAGTGAGACATGCCCACCTCGCCCCTCACCTGTGGCAGGCAACAGAGCTGTTCCCAGGGTCATGAGAGTGGGAGAGGAGGCCCTGCCCTTCACTGGCTGCAGCACTCAGGAGAGTAGGCCCTGTACCTAGCTGGGTAACACAGTAGAGCTGGCTGGGATGATGTGGTTATGGGCGTGGGGTAGCAGCCCCCAGGGCGTGAGAGCAGGAAACTGACTCCACCCTTTCCTGCCCGATGTGTTGGGTGAGCTAGATGGGGCAGGGCTGAAGAGCTCACCCTGCTGGCGAGGGTGAGGGAGAATTGGAGGGCTGACCAACCCAGGCACCATCCAGGAGCAGAACTAGGGCTATCAGTTGGTCCACTCCATCCATGTGAAGGGTCCAGTCCTGCAGATCCAAAGCTTCAGGTTCTCCATGACAGAGGGCAACAACAGCACATCCAAGAGGAATCCCAATGGCGACCACATATTGATAATGTAACAGAAGCCAGAGGTCTAGAGCCATGGCAATGAACACATCCAAGTAAAGATGCATGGGCTAAAGGGTCACTGTGCCACACCACAGCTTCCACGACATGACGAGATTTTTTTCTTTTACATTTTATTTTATTTAGGGGGATTGCAAGTGCAGAGGGGGGATGTGAAGGGATGTGGTGATGAATAGGATTGGGATGCATGATGTGAAATCCACAAAGAATCAATAAAAAGTTTTAAAAACTTGCAAATATCATGCATCACAATTAACCAGCTTCCAAGTCTACATGTCTCAACACGCTTCTATACCATTAGAATGCCTTTCTGAAGCTGTGGGACATCAGGGTTTCTCTGTATAGCCCTGCTATCTTAGAATTCACTCTGCAGACCAGGCTAACTTCAAACTAAAAAGGATCTGCCTGCCTTTGCCTCTAAGTACTGGGGTTAAAGGCATGCACCACCCTCACCCAGCTGGGAAATCAAAATCAGTTGATTTCTATCTTGACGCTAATAGCATTGACCTACAGGATAACTGAATGGGAAACTCTTAGTCCTAGTTGGACATTAAGGCCAAGATTTTCACAAGTTGAAACAGTCATTTAGGATCTTGAAAATCTGTTTCTTTCATAGTGCTGAGGTTTGAGCCACCCTGTGTGTGTCACAGAAGTGCTCTGCCACTGAGCTACGGTATCAGCTTTTTCTTTTCTTTCTCTACCCTTCTTTCCTCCCTCCCTCCCTCCCTCCCTCCCTTCTTTCTTTCTTTCTTTCTTTCTTTCTTTCTTTCTTTCTTTCTTTCTTTCTTTCTTTCTTTCTTTCTTTCTTTCAAGCATGGTCTTGTCCAAAGCTAGCCCTTAAATCTCTATGCTGCTCAAGATTCACCAGTGTCATATAATAAACCCTGTTCTTTCATTCATATATATTAGTATTTTATTCCTTCAATCAACTATAGGCTGTAGTTTCTATTACTGTCTCAATTTTAGGTTTATTAAATGGTAGTTACTAATGGTAAATGGTAACTACTATATTAACTAAATTTATAGAAACTTGAAGCTCAGAGGCCGGAGTCACACAATTAATACTGGACTGAATTGAGGGTCAAGTCCAGAAAACAAACATCCCTGGTCTCCCCTAGTCTAAAACACCATGATCTTCCAGCAATGTCTGTACCTAAAACATGATCATCTAGCAATGTCTACATCTAAAGCAGCATGATCATCTAGCAATGTCTGTATTCGGCTAAGTCTCTATATTTAAGGAGGTCTCAGTTTCAATCACTTTAGGTGAGCTGAAACATATGGGAATTTGAACCTAGAAGTGGGATTCTACAAAACTTTAAACACAAGTTCAAAGGGGATTTGGAGGAACTGAAATGTCTCATAATTGCAAAACTGTGGATCCTTGTTTGGTCATCACAACATAGCCAGTACGACTGCGGCCTGCAGGGATGTGAGATGCTGGTCACGTCTACAGAGAACAATCAGAATGTTTGCCAGGCTGCTATTGTCTGATGTTTCTGTCAGAGAACTATGAGAAAGCTATGGACTCAGGTAAGATCTGGTGAATACAGGGGAGAAATCTGGGTTGTAGCTGAAGCTCAGAGGTAGAGTATTTGCCTAGCATGAACAAGGCCCTGGGTTCAGTCCTCAGTACTGTCAAATAAAACAGTAAAATAAAATGATCAAGACAAAAGCTTAAAAAAACTAGAGAAAATATCTAAAATAGAAATTGGATTCAGTGTCTCAATAGCAAGAAGTAATATTGTAATAGTAATAATTCTAGACCATTTCCACTGCCTCCCAGTTAGGAAAACCTGAGACCCAGCATGGACATCAAACAGAAAAGCAAAAAACAAAACAAAAACAAAACAACAACAACAAAAAAAAACCAAAAAAAAAACTACACACACACACAAAACACTAGGATAGCCAAAACAATCCTGAACTTACAATAAAGGAACTTCTGGGACTTCAAACTCTACTACAGCCTGGTATTAGCATAAAAACAGACAGCAGGAGGAGGACCAATGGAACTGAATCGAAGACCCAGAAATCAATCCACACTCCTACAAACACCTGATTTTTGACAAAGAAGCAAAAATTATAAAATGGAAAACAGAAAATATATTCAACAAATGGTACTGGCATAACTGGATATCAATATGTAGAAGAATGAAAATATAGATTGTTACCTATTGCCATGCACAAAACTTAAGTCCAGATGGATCAAAGACCTCAACATAAAACCAGCCACACTGAACCTTATAGAAGAGAAAATGAGAAGTACACTTGAACGCATTGGTACTGGAGGTCACTTCCTAACTATAACCCAAGTAGCACAGACACTGACAGAAACAACTAATAAATGGAACCTCCTGAAACTAAAGCCAAAGACACAGTCAACAAGACAAAACGGCAGCCTATAGAATGGGAAAAGATCTTTACCAACCCCACATTGGCCAGAGGGCTGATGTCTAAAATATACAAAGAACTTAAGAAATTGGTCATCAAAAGAACAAATAATCCAATAATGAAAATGGGGTACAGACCCAAACAGAGAACTCTCAACAGAGGAATCTAAAATGGCTGAAAGACTTAAGGAAATGTTCAACATCCTTAGCATTTCATTCAGAGAAATGAAAATCAAAACGACACTGAGATTCCATCTTACACCTGTAAGAATGGTCAATATCAAAAACACTGATGACAACTTATGATGGAGAGGATGTAGGGTAAAGGGAAAACTCCTTCATTGCTGGTGGGAATGCAAACTAGTACAGCCACTTTGGATATCAGTATTGTGATTTCTCAGAAAGTTAGGAAACAATCTACCTCAAAATCCAACAATACCACTTTTGGGTATATATCCAAAGGATGCTTAATCATACCACAATGACATGTGTTCAACTATGTTTATAGCATCCTTATTTGTTGTAGCCAGAACCTGGAAATAACCTAAATGCTCCTCTATTGAAGAATGGATAAAGAAAATGTAGTACATTCACACAATGGAGTACTGCACAGCAGAAAAAATAATGACATCTTGAAATTTGCGGGCAAATAGATGGATCTAGAAAACATCATATGGAGTAAGGTAACCCAGACCCAGAAAGACAAATATCATATGTAGCCATTTATAAGTGGCTTTTGGACATAAAGCAAAGAAAAGCAGCCTACAATTCACAATCCCAGAGAACCTAGACAACAAAGAGGATCTAATCTACATGGGAAGTAGAAAAAGACAAGATCTCCTGAGTAAATTGGGAGCATGGGGATTATGGGGGAGGATAGAAGGGAAAGGAGGAGGAAGGGAGGGGAGCAGAAAAAATATATAGCTCAATAAAAACAATTGAAATAACAAAAGCAAACTTCTCTCTTCTGCAAGGCTTTATTCAGACAGCCTTCAAGGAGATATAATTTAAACAAAGTGTAGGAAACAGATCATGAAAGCGACAACTAAAGTCAGAGCATAGCTCTGAAATGAAATCTGGGTGCCATTGTTGGCACAGACACTAACTGGAAATGAACAGATTAGATGCCTGTTCTATTTCCAAGGGACTTGTATTTCAGAAGCCACTACAAGGGAAGCAAGCCTAGACATGCTAGACACTCACACTGACACCTCTAGAAATCAGGCTATTAAATCCAGTCTTCCCAAGATTCTCTTCAGATTCTGCTTTCAAGCATAATGGACCTGAAAATATTTGGAGTTTTAGAACTGCAGAGAACATTGGAGAACAGATCATGGCTAGGATGGGGAAACATTTCAGTTCCTCTATGATGGGGTAGGCTTGTTGCTAGGTACTGCAAACTGTTGAATATATTCATTTTTTTCATTTCGTTAGATCAGACTGTTGTAGCTTTAGAGGTCACACTCAACTATTGCAATTCGATATGTTGAAGACAAGGTTTCTATTTTCTAACCTTGTACCCGCAGCCACGTCTGGAACTAACATGCACATCAGAACGTCATAGAGTGGTTTTGAACTTTGAGCTATCTTCAGATAGTCATTAGATGGAGCTTTGGTGAGAAGGAAGAACTGAATTGTGAGATGCAGATGAATTAATCCCTAAAATTTATTCTGTACCTCTCCTTGAGCACATTTCTCTCTAGTTGTATGACACTTCCTGTCTATATGTGCTGTCAATTAGGGATGGCCATGTAATTAGGTTTTAGCACCGTGAGGGGAGTGGAAGTGACGGATACCATCTCTGGTTCTGGGCTATATTGCTCCTTTATGTCTTTTCTCATTTTTCTCTTCCCATTTTGGGACCACAGATAGTGTGACCTGGCTCCCACCATTCAGATAATTGCAATCACCCACAGATCGGAGCAGCAACATGAAGAAGACCATGCCCTGCTAAAGTTACTGTGTAATGGACTCCCTACTGACCTGTGTCCAGTGCCTTAAAGGGCCCCATCAAAAGCCCCTGTCTTCTGATTTCAAGTTAGATGAGAAAAAGAAGAGTGAACTCCAAATTGGGTGTGATGGCTCATGCATGTAATTTCTGCACTAATGAAGCTGAAGTAGGAGGTTCTAAGAGTTCAAGGCCAGCTGGGCTGCAGTGTGAAACTGTCTCAAAAATAAAACAAAACAAGAAAGGAAAAGAATCATTGTTCCCACCATGGTCTCTTTATTGAGTGGTCACATGTTGGCTAAATGTTTTTAAGTAGCTGTTTCGGCAAATATGCTTGCAAAACCTGGGGAGATGAGAGTCCCTGGCCTCTCACTACCTCACCTCACCCTCCCACTGCTCCCACTGAAGTATCCTCTTATTTTTTTTTTTTTTGTTTCCTGTAAGAGTCCTGCCCTTATACCAAGTGCCCTTGTAAAGAATTTCCCACAAGGCTTAGAGGTGTAGCTCAGATGGTAGAGTGTTTGCATAGGGTGCTAGACTCAATCCTTGGCACTCACGGGTGGTGCACACCTCCAGATGAAGTCCTTGGGCAATAGTGACCAGGAGGATCAGAAGTTCAAGGTCATCCATGACCATATAGAGAGTTCAAAATCAGTCTGGGCAACATGAGACCTTACCTCAAAATAAAGTAAAAATCTCTTAAGACTTTCCCTCAGTAGCCCTTTTCAGTGTGGCTTCTCTTTCCTGTGAAGACTAACAAATACGGTCCCTGGTAACCAAAAAGAGCATCTGGGAGTCTGAATGGTGGCTCGGCAGGGAAAAGTGCATGCCTCCAAACCTGACTAAGCTGCAACTTGTGGGACCCTCATGGCAGAGGAGACCTGACTTCTATACTTGTCCTCTGACAGATGCATAAGAAATAAATATTAATACATTTCTTAAACAGATGCAGTCCCCTAAGGATGCCTAAAAAAGAGAAATACATGCTGACCTGTGGTGCCACATGCCTTTAATCCCAGCACTTGGGAGGCAGAAGCAGGTGGATCTCTGTGAGTTCGAGGCCAGCCTGGTCTACAAGAGCTAGTTCCAGGACAGGCTCCAAAGATACATAGAAACCCTGTCTCGAAAAACCAAGAGAGAGAGAAATAGATGTACATTTTTTGGCACTGAATTTTTATTCTATTTGTTTCAGATTCAACAGTAGTGAATAAAGTTGTGCTTTTCTAGTTATTTTCACTTATAAGATTTTCAAGCTCATTGGTATAAAATATTTTATCAATTTTTCTGTCTCTCTAAGTGCTCATGACATCTGCACATTTTATTTTTCAGTTTTGAAATTACACATTTGGGAATTTTCTTATTCATCTCATCAAGTGTGTATTATCTTTTGTTTTAGCTATTTTTGTTCTTCTTAAGGAACAAACATAGCTACTGTTGAATTTTTCTATAGCTGCCATTAATTTTTTTCATTATATGTTGATTTTCTGTCTCTCTATTTGTACAAACTATTGTTAACAATTTAATCTAGAACACAGCTTCATAAAGCAGTTAAATTTTGGGGATGTGTACTTCTCATAAGCAAGCAGGAACGGCCAAGGTTTTCTGTGGTGTCTTCTGCAGTCTCTGGACAGCGCTTCTGGAACATTCTATTAGTTACATAGGTCACCCATCTTTGGTAGGGCAGGGGACTAAGCACGGATATAAACACCAGGAAGTTGGGACTGATGGGGCCTCCATGTAAGGATGACAGGCATATGCCGGCAGGCCCAGCTCAAATCACATTTTCCAATCATTTCCATTCATCTTCTTTTCTAAAACTTCTTTGGCTATGTGTTATTTGCAAATGTTACTTCATTTCCAAATAAGGCAATTTTGTATGATTTTTAGAAAATTGAGCCAAACTGTTGATTTATCATCAATCAGCAGACATTGTTGTCTTTATTGCCTGCCAAGTATGGGACCAATGTTTATATCTGTTGTTTGTGAGTGAGAAAAAAATATGTGCCCTCAATTGTTTAGCACAAGTTTATTAATTCTACTGGACAAGGCTTACTTATATTTTATTCCACTTACATATTTGAAAATTTGTTTGAACTGATACCTAGTAAATACAATTAAAATCAGTGCTCTATTATGAGAGTTTATTTATATTTTCATCCTTGTAGTTCTGTGCATTCCCCTTTATTTCAAGATTTTATTACAAACAGAGTGACCATTTATTTTTTTTAGTTTCCTTTAACTTTTTTAATGATTTACTTATTTTTATTTTATATGCAATGATGTTTTGCCTGCCTGCATGTCTGTGCGAGGGTGTTGGATCCCTTGGAACTACAGACAGTTGTGAGCTGCCATGTGGGTGCTGGGATTGGAATCCGTGTCCTCAGCCAGTGCTCTTAACCACTGAGCAGTCTCTGCAGGGTGACCATCCAGAGTTTCTGTCAGAGCTGGAGAAAAGGCTCAGTGGTTAAGCATGTATACTGCTCTTGTAAAGGACCCAAATTCTGTTCCCAGCACTCACACTGGGCTGTCCACAGTTACTTGTAACTCCATCTCCAAGGGATTTGATACCTGGACTCTGAAACCTCCACTCATACTTGGCATCCATAGACACAGAAATAAAAATAAAAGGTGAATCTGTTAAAAACAAAACAAAAAGCTATAAAGTCATTGTATCTTCTGGGATTCCTTTTAGTCCATGGCAATATTTCCTCTTTTAAGTTTATTTTGATTAATGACAATCAGCTCCTTTCACCTTCGAGTCTCTTTATAGTCTTTGGATTTGATATTCTGCAGTTTTATCAAGATATGGTATGTATTTCTAATTTGCAATATGATTACTTAAAGTAATTTTTCCAAATTCTTTTTTCATCCTTTTCTTCTGATTCCAATTTGTCACAAGTGTTCTCAGCTTACTTTAGCTACGCTGTCTCTTTTAGATGTCTGTCTCTGCATTTCGCTGTGAAGCTTATCACGCATGCTGCATTCCTCCATCCAACTCTGGATCATTTCTAGTTAAATTCTTCCATCCCTCCCCCGCCCTTTTCCTCACCCACTTCCTTTCCCATTTGGCCTTTTGTTCTTAGTACCTGATACAACCATATATTTCCTAAAAACCGATCTGAAAAACTTGAAAGCTAGTCTAGATTATTCTCCAGAAAGTCAACACATAATTCATTCAATCATCCGTTATGTTATCTGAGCATCTTTTGACCTTGTATTTTCTTGTAGCCTGCATAACCTCAGCAGGTAACAAATTATTTGCCTTTAGGAGGTTCACTGATGGACGTTGGGTGACTATCCAAGGGCATACTTGCCTGGGGTCATCAATATCTTAGAAGCCATTCTTGCCAGACTCTCCAGTAAAGAGAGACCTTTCAGGTGCTTTGAAAGCAGATAGTGAAAAATGTATGCTTCATACTGCAAGAGTCTTTGTGAACGCATAGTTGAACAATCTTCAAACTGTTACATTCTTAGATTTTTCTGTTCATTATCGTTGAGAGTTAAATATTTTCAGTTTTATTTTATCTAGTCCAAATGTGTATTAGGTCCATTAGGTTTCTTTTAGTTTACTGTACTCTGAGTTTAAGAGTGTCTTTTATTTCTATTACATTTTAAGTATGATTGTCAATTCTGTATGTCATCATTCTAGTAAATATAAGGTCTTTGCAGGCCTATTTATGCTGTAATTTGTTTCCACTGTTCCGTTCTTATTTATGTAACTCCCTTCTCTTTACTTTTCATGAATGCCTATTTCTTTTCTTTGGGAAAATATTTATAGGATTTTCTTAACACATAGTATAAGGTCACAAGAGGACCTGTATTTGTTTCTGCAAGTGAGTAATAGTTCACTAACATGGCATAAGTGAGCTCATGACTTGATACTTTTATTGCTATATAAAAATTTAGGTTGTACATAGATATGATTTACTGGGTTACATTTTGAAGCATTATACTTTGAAGCATTATACATTTTGAAGCATTATATTTAAGTCAATGTAAATATACTTGTCTCCTTAAACATTTGCCATTCTACTAAGCTGTGAAAACATTCAATATCTTTTCTCCTAGATTTTTGAAATATTGAGGACATTTTTGTTATCTATAGTAATCTCTTTGGGTAATAACACCCTTAAACTCCTTCACTCTATCTAATTATAACTTTGTACCCAATGATTAGCATCCCCCTCCATTCCCAGAAAACCCCTACTCTCTTGGTCTCTGGTAACTACCATTCTACGCTCAACTTCTCAGGACTTGAGCTCTGTTCTGACCATTCAGTTAGAATCTAAGCTTCAACTTGAATGATAGAGGCATGTGATCACCATCTCTCACCCACATCTGATCGCTTCCTTCTGCTTTTCTCAGTGCTGAGCCAACTTTGCCTTTGGGCTTCTCAGAGTCAACTGGGCGCTTGTTCACATTTACTCTGACCTTAGCTGGATATTCACCTTTTTGTAGTTTTTTTTTTAACCAAGAAAGTAATGTCTTTATTTATTCCCATCAAATTAAGTTTAGATTTGTCCTTACAACATGCCCTTTGGTCATAATAATTATATTCATTTTAGACTTATTGGTGCCAGTCAGCTGGCTTGCTTATTAAATGTTTATTGAGTTAACTAGCAGAGAAAGCTGACGATGGCTGTCTCAAGGCCCTTCTTATATTTAGAGCCAAGAAGATTGGTTACACTCACAATGGAAGTATCAGTATAAATAAAGTCTTACTCAAACACATCAGCACAGCTTGTACTAAGCTAGCTGATGAGGCTTGTCTATATCAAAGCTATGAGGCTGTTTTGTCTTGTCCTTTTCAAAATCATGTTCCCTGTATGACTATATTTTGGGGCAAAACCAAGTCCAAGGAAGGCTTTGGGGGTCTCAAGATGAGAATTATAGGTAGGGATACTTGATTGGAAGATAGCACACAAGAGAGCAATGAGAATAAGAATGGTAAGTAGTTAAACATTAGCTTTTTACTAGTCTGGACTGCAGTGACTCAGAATATCATAGTTGTGGGAGAAAATTTTGCTAAACAGTCACCAAGAGATACAAGCCTAAGTGAATAGGAGACTTTAGTGGTCAGAGCCTGTAAATCCACTGTAAACAGAACATTGGGGATACTCAACAAAGCAGAATATATGGGTTTCTGATTTGTTCAACACTAACTTGACTCTTGATTTCGTAGGTGTAAGTTTCTGTACTCCTTTTATTTTCTCCATAAGAAAAGCCATACACATTTTCCTGGTAATTGCAAATAATTATAGTTCCACTTAGCATACAACTGTAATTTTACTTTGGCTAAATATGAAAAATATTAAGACTTTTGAAAAAGATCTAGAGTTCACAATACAGAGCTTTGTGAAACACAGTGCCTATGAGCATTTTCCCGTGGTACATAGAAGCCACAGTGCTGGCCTGAAGCACAGAGCCATTGTTGGCATAGAGTGTGCTCACCCTGGGCTTGTCTGATAAAGCATCCTGGATGCGTAGTACCTGTCAAGAGAAGGTCACTCATTAGTATCCAAGAAAAAGCTATCTAGAAATATTTCCTTTCCCAAGAATTCTGGGACAAATTAATACTTTCAGAAACCAATAAGCTAAAACTTGGAAGTATATGTGAATTAAGTTTTCTTCTTCAAATGTTCTAATGTCCTAACAATTATCTCTGCAAGATAATGGAATAACTGTTAACATTAGTCAAATTCCTCTATAGAGACCTTCAGCAGTTTGATAATTTGGCATCCCATAAACTTGGGTCCCATAAACCCTTGTCTAACTCCTGAGTTGGCAGTAATTCTCTGCCTGAGAATGTGCCTTTGACTGAGCCTGTAGTATGAGGACAGAATCCCGGGAGAAGATGACTAAGGGGCACCCAGTCAACTAGCCCAACCTCTTAGTCAAGATGGTGGCAGTCTTCACTGCTGAAGGACCCCATATCTGTGAAGCAGCTAAAAAACAGGAAGAAGGTGCAAGAGTTTGGAGCTACCGCTGCCTCGGGCTGTTACTGATCCCCAGAATTAGCACATCCAGCTTTGCTAATCAGCAAACATAAGTTCTCGCGTTTCCAAGTAGCCTGGATGAAGTTCTCTGGACAGGGTTGGGGGTGGGGGATGACAAAGACTGGAATCAAAGGAAAACAACTAATCATGAAGCAAAGGTTTCCCTTATTGATCTCTTGCAATAGAATGAAGCTTCAGGTTGTTTTCTTTGTTTCCTTTCATTTTTACTTTCATTCCAAGCTCCAGCAACTTCGTTTCGAGTTTGCTATATGAAAATAATGGAGCTTGGATCTCATACAGAAGGCACAAGGCAACTAAGTGGAGGGGTCAGCAGCTGTGGATAGGATAGTCTGATTTAGGATGAACAGGTGTTCAAACTTGAAAATGGGGGCCTGAGAAACAGATCTTTAACAAGTTTTCAATTATCTCACAGTAATGTTTGCCTTCCCTTTGGGCTGGCTAGTTTTCTGTTAACTTGACACACGCTGCTGAGAGGAGGGAACCGCCATTGAGACAATGCCTCCACACTATCCTACCATAGGGCACTGAGACAATGCCTCCACACTATCATACTATAGGCCATTGAGACCATGCCTCCACACTATCCTACCATAGGGCATTGAGACAATGCCTCCACACTATCATACTATAGGGCATTGAGACAATGCCTCCACACTATCATACTATAGGCCATTGAGACCATGCCTCCACACTATCATACTATAGGGCATTGAGACAATGCCTCCACACTATCAGTCATACTATAGGGCATTGAGACAATGCCTCCACACTATCCTACTATAGGCCATTGAGACAATGCCTCCATACTATCATACTATAAGGCATTGAGACAATGCCTCCACACTCATACTATAGGGCATTGAGACAATGCCTCCACACTATCAATCATACTATAGGGCATTGAGACAATGCCTCCACACTATCATACTATAGGCCATTGAGACAATGCCTCCACACTATCATACTATAGGGCATTGAGACAATGCCTCCACACTATCATACTATAGGGCATTGAGACAATGCCTCCACACTATCATACTATAGGGCATTGAGACAATGCCTCCACACTATCCTACTATAGGGCATTGAGACAATGCCTCCATACTATCCTACTATAGGCATTGAGACAATGCCTCCACACTATCATACTATAGGGCATTGAGACAATGCCTCCACACTCATACTATAGGGCATTGAGACAATGCCTCCACACTATCAATCATACTATAGGGCATTGAGACAATGCCTCCACACTATCATACTATAGGCCATTGAGACAATGCCTCCACACTATCATACTATAGGCCATTGAGACAATGCCTCCACACTATCAATCATACTATAGGGCATTGAGACAATGCCTCCATAATATCATACTATAGGGCATTGCCTTAGTCACTGATTGATGGGGAGGTCCCAGTTCATCGTGAGTGGTGCCATCCCCAGGCAGGAGGTCTTGGGATCAATAAGAAAGCAGGCTGAGCAGGCATGTTGAGCAAGCACCCTCTCTCCATGGCCTCTACATCAGCTTCCACCTCCAGGATCCTGCCCTGTTTGAGTTCCTGTCCTGACTTCCTTCAATGATGAATAGTGATATGGAAATGCAAGTGAAAAAACCCCTTTCCTCCCCGAGTTGCTTTGGTTGTGGTGTTTCATCACAGCAGTAGTGACCTAACTAGGGCACACTCAGAGCAGACGCTTTGGCCAAGCACTTGTAGGGAAGCTCTGTCTGCCTCTAGGAAGGCAGCAGGGTGTATATCTGAAAAAGGGCAGCTGACTTGCTAGCTGGGGTAACAATTCTTCTTATCTTAGGCTAGTTTGTACTTCTGAGATTAAATGTATGTATATATACATAAAATAATCAAATGCATATATATGCATATATATTAATTATAGTTTATTATAAAAGAATCTAGGACCAAGTCAGAATATGCTGACTAAATCTCAAAGCCCAAGAATAGTTCTGTCCACTTGAGAGCTTCCATGTTGTAGAAAGGCAGGAGTCAACTGCATGATTTTTATGCTCTAGATGAACATTCTAGCTCTTATTTCAATTACTGCTAGATAGAACCTCGAATTTCTTCAGGCATTTAATTGGGTTGTATTAAATCTTAAAAAAAAAAGTTGTTGGGCTGGAGAGATGGCTCAGTGGTTAAGAGCACTGACTGCTCTTCCAGAGGTCCTGAGTTCAATTCCCAGCAACCACATGGTGGCTCACAGCCATCTATAATGAGACCTGGTGCCCCCTTCTGGCATGCGGGCACACATGGAAGGAATGCTGTACACATAATAAATAAATAAATCTTTAAAAAAAAATAAAAACAAAAGGTGTAAAGGGGAAAGCTATCGCTTTCGAAGTTGATGTGTTTTAAATTTATTTTATATAAATGTAAATGTGAAAAAATTAATAATAAAACTATGTAAACATATGCCATGCTTTAGATATCTCCATATAATAGGCATCAACGATATAAAAAGGCTGATGGGTAGATAGCAAGTGAATGACTTAAAGCTTGTATTCACTACCTCTTTTCACTTTGTAATTACAGAGCAAAAGTTGATCTGCTTTGTTGAAACTTATTAGTGAATTTTTTGAGAATTTCCTACAGGAATACTGTATTTACATCATTTCTACTTCCACTCTCCCCAGCCCAACTCCTCTCATATCCCTCTGAAACCCATGACCTCTTCTTCAGTTATTACTGTTAAAGGCACACGCACTCTGCTGAGCCTGTTTGCTGTTGATGTACATGTGTTTAGGGATGACCACTTGGGACTGGAAAAAACTGATTCTCCTTCTCTCAGCAGCCATTGATTGGCTGTAGTTCTTCATTTAGGGGTAGGACTTTGTGCCATTTTCCCCACCACATTGGCATGTCAGTTGCTGTTGTTGTTGCATGGTTCTTATTTGTAATGTCTTCTAGACATGACTGGGAAACTATACCCATAAGATCTCAACAATACGATTGCTTTAAAATATTTCTTGATGCTCTCTTAAAGATTTCATGACTGATGTGTTAATTTCAAATAAAAATAATTTAAAAAACAGTCATATTCTTCAATAGAAATGACCCCTCCTGGGTCAATGAAGAAGCTAAGAAAATTTGAATCTCAGTTTTGCAACTTCCCAAACAAGTCCCACCTCTCTTCAAGCCACAGCTTCTAGTCCCTTTCTGTCTTCAAGCCAGGACCTGCCCATGCCTTTTAGCAATCTTTACCCTCTTCCTAACCGTGTTGTTTATTCCTACACAACTTACCATCTATGCAACTTATATGTTCCTTTTATAAATGAGCTTATATGTTCATGAACTTACACGTTCATTTAGTATTTGTCCTTCTCTGCTCTAAGATTGGGGTCTTGGTATGGGTTTTTTATGATTGTTTAAGTTTTATTTTATTGTTTTTGTTTGTTTGGTTTTTTGTGAGCATGTGTGTTGGGCAGATGGGCATACAAGTACAGGCATACATGCCACATCACTTGTGCAGGTCAAAAGATAACTTTCATGAGTTGGTTCTCTCCTCCCATGGTAGAACCAAGGATTGAACTTAGGTCATCGGGCTTACGTGGCAAGTGCTTTATACCATCTTACCAGCCTGTGTGTATTTTATTTTCTGAGGTAGCCCAAACATTAGAACAATATCTGGCAAGATGTAAGTGTCAAAAATAAGTCATTTCAAGAATGTGTGAAAGAATTTGTAGTAGTTAAATTCAGGGGAGTTTTAAAATTTATTATTATTCTTCAACTCAGTGTCATAGAAAATGCAGTGTTATGCAATTGGTTTAAATGCTGCAGATAATTCAATGTTTTTCACTTTAGAAGATATACTTTTAAAATTAAAAAAAATCTTTTCAAAGGAAACACTTTTGAACACTATCATATCCATTAGAACCTTAGAACAAAAATTCATCTGCTTCAGAGACTCAAGTCATTGAAGGCCTTAGTGCAGCTGTGTGCTCAGTGGTATGAACAGAGATGGCTTTAGGCATGTCTCCCTCTCTGCCCCACTACAGAAGCTTCTCCAAGCTTGCCTTCTATGGGACGCACAGTAGGGCCATCTATGTCAGTGTAACCCATCAAGCTCATCTTTCCTCACGACTCTCAACAGCAAAGCACTTGCCAAGTTGAGGACCGGATGTGGGATTCCCCTCTGTATACCATTAATTAATAAAGAAGCTTCTTTGAGCCTATGGTGGGGCAGAACAGAGCTAGGCAGCTGGGGTGGGGTGGGGGTGGGGGGAGTGGGGACTAAACTGAATTCTGGGAGAAAGATAGCAGAGTCAGTGAAAAGTCATGTAGCCACCAGCAGAAGACAAACACACCAAAACCTTGCCCATAGGCCACAGCCTTCTAGCAATACACAAATTAATAGAAATGGATTAATTTAAGGTATAAGAGTTAGTCAGAAATATAGCTAATAGGCCAAACAGTATTGCAATTAATACAGATTTCTGTGTGATTATTTCGGGAGTCTGGGCAGCCGGAATGAATGAGTGGCCTTCAGCAACAAGGACCTGCTGTCTGGCAAAGATATCACATCAGCCCCTTGTGGCTTAAAAAACTTAGGGACTCCATCTCTTTAAACTGCCAATATCTCTAATATATATATAATGCTTATTCAGCTCTGGAATGTAAATGTGACCCACATAAATGCCCTCAACATCACCTCAGCAAATTTTCATTCTTGCAGAGATGCCTGTGAGTTCCAGAATCAGTACTTACTTCTGACCCTGGAGGATCCTCAGGGTTGTAAACCAATAGCTTTGAGGGGTTAGGATGGCATCCTGCCAAAATGTCTCCTGTGGCAGGGTCAACAGTTAAGTTATCCACCAATGTTCCCAACTGAATTACCTTCAACAAAGAGGAAGCAGTGAGGACATTATCTCAATATTCTCTGCCATCCCCCTCCCTCCCTCCTACCAATTCTTCCTGGTACTGGACACTGGCATTTTTAGGGGACGTTGTGATTGCACTCTAAAAGTATAAATAGCCATGGGTCCTTAAAAGCATTCCTGGATCAAGTATGAGACTTATATGTGGGGCCTGCTAAATGGGTTAGCTGGAGAACTCTTACCTTCTCTTGAGTTAAATTCCAATTATCATGTTTTTTTAATACGTGAATGTTCTTAGCCATTATATCAGCTACATAGACATACCTGTAAAGAATGTAACACTTAATGTTTAAGCAAGTAGTTACAAGATATGACACTGTCTTCTTTTTGGAGAACAAATATAAAAATTCACATTAGTTTGAAGTACTACAGTGATGTTTTTCTACAATGCTATAAAAGTAGATAACAGAGTGGTACTTTCAATGTTATTGAAATGTTCTATAGGCTTTTTAATGTGAAATGTAACCATGAAGTAAAAAGTAATATTGTGGATGACATATAGGGACAATCTCATTACTTAAGAGTTACAATATTTTTTTCCCGATTGAATGAAGTAGGAACATCCTTCCAAGGCTAAAGAGACCGTACGTCCACACTTAGAGCTTGAAAGAACAATGGTGTGGCCCTGGAGCTCAAGTACACTGTGTTTTCCAAACGGAAAATTCTTTTTGTTGTTGTTGTTGGTGGTGGTGGTGGTGGTTTCCTTTTTCTTTCTTTCCTTCCTTCCTTCCTTTCTTTCTTTCTTTCTTTCTTTCTTTCTTTCTTTCTTTCTTTCTTTCTTTCTTTCTTTCTTTCTTTATGCTTTTTGAGAAAGGGTTCTACTATATAGCTTTGGGTGTCCTGGAACTCACTATATAGACCAGGCTGACGTCAAAATCATAGATTTTTTTCCTACCTCAGCCTCCCAAGGTCTGCCATTAAAGACATGTACCACTACATCCTGTCCAAAGGCATTGTATACAAAGATCATCCCCACACATGATCTCAAATCTAAAGGTTGTTATTCATAGTATATCTGTGTTTTTAAAAACTTTTAAGTCTTAGTTCTTTACCTGGAATGTTCTCACCTAAAATTTCATATAGCAAGCTTTCTTGTCAGACTGTCTTTGATTCATCAGTCCCCAAATTACAACATGGAGACTTATTATTAATTATGGCCTTCAGCTTAGGCTAGTTTCTAACTAGCTCTTATAACTTAATGAACCCACATTTTCTAATCTATGTTCTGCCACATGACTCCATTACTGCTCTTCAGTATGGTACTCTGACTTGTTCCCAGTCGGCTGGTGAAATCCAGGACTAGATTCCTCCTCCTTCCTCTTCCTCTCTTTCCCAGGAAATCCCACCTATCTTCTTCTGTGAGCTATTAGCCATTCAGCTCTTTAGTAAACTGATCAGATGGTGCCTTGGCAAATATGTATCCTCATAGTGTACAAAGAAAATTATCCCACAACATTTTCATGTTTCTTAAAAGTAGTCATGGAATTATCATAAGTCTGCCAACTGTACCATCACATGTTTAAGGCAGGTTTCTCTCTCTAATAAGAGCTTTTTAGTTAATATGGTCTTATAGATGTGGTTAAATACCTTCCTTCTGCACTTATAAGGGACAAAGATATTGCATATTCATCCTGTTTTTAGAAAGAATATTGGAAAAAGTGCATTTCATTGTGTAAGAATTTTGAAAAAGATTATATTTTTAAGTCTCTTTTTTCCTGAAGGGGACTTGAAATTGAAGAAAACAAATAATTTTTAGTATCACATATTTCATGTGACTCTGGGCATGCCTGAGCACGCCACTCACACACTGACTGCTTGAGCTTAAGGGAACTCTTGAGGCAAGGAGCTCTTCAAAGTGTCCAGGACAAAGGGCAGAACTATTCTGAAAACACATACTTTTGATCTAGTGAGATTGTGATTCCATTGGCAGAACTAAATCCTTGGGCCACTACTTTGACCTCTCTTGGGCTGTAGAAAAGAACGTAAGTCCACTGAAAGTCCATGAGCATCTCCAGAAGTATCAAGAAGTAGCTGGTAAAGTAGTGGTCTCTTGTAGCATAAAACTGCTCTGGCCCAACAACCACAATGTCATTCACACTGGAAAGAAAAATGGAGAGAAACTCATAAGATACTTGAATATCTTGATTATTGACAAAGACACTAATACATACCTAGATTACCATGTTTATCAGTTTTAAATGACAGACTTGAATTAAGATGAATTAACTAATCCCATAAAACGTTCTGACTTTACTTCCACATATTTTACTTTGGCTATTTATGATTTTAAGTAAAATATGAATATGAATACTAACAAACTCTAGACTTGTAGATGTTAATGATGATTTTCTGTGACAGATATAATATCTTTGTTTTCCTTTAGAATGAGGTTTAATTATTAAAGTTAAGCACTGTCATATTACTTTTTTGACCAAAAAAGTGTGTGTGTGTGTATGTGTGTGTGTGTGTGTGTGTGTGTGTGTATCTTATTTTGTTTGTTGATTATTGAGGTTTCTTGTTGGCCTGGAACTCCCCAAACAAACTAGGCTGGTAGACCAGTAAGCCCTAGGCATCTACCTATCTCTGCCTCCGCAACACCAGGATTATAAGCACATGTTACCATGTGTAGCCATTTTTTACATGAGTTCAGAGAATCAAATTCCAGTCCTCATGCTTATAAGATAAGCTTTTTAACTGCCTGAGCCATCTTCCCAGGCTTCTTAATGAAAGCCTTGGGAACCAGTAAGAGACCCATGGTATTTTAATAGAAACGAGCAATCTCTCTGAGGCCGTACTATTGTTGCTCTCCTAGGGCCCTAATGAGGACAATCTGACACAAGGTCCTGATCAACACATACAGCGTGAGAGAATACATACAAAGCTGTGCCACACAGCTTTGACCCATAGGCATTCCTTCCCGTCATTATAGGCTAACCAAGTCTATCTCTAAGAAGGTAGGATAACAGGCGATACTCTTTCTTTCCTTCTTTCTTCTCTATTTCTCTCTCTATATATATTTCTCTCTTTCTCCCTCTTTCTTTCTTTCCAATTGTTGTTTTGTTCTTTTGTTTTTGGGCTTCCCTGTGTAACAGCCTTGACAGTCCTGGAACTTACTCTATAAACCAGGCTGGTCTTGAACTCAAAGATCTGCCTACTGCTGCTTTATGAACACTATCATTAAAGGTATTGCCACACCCAGTCCTTTTTGTTGTTTATTTCAAGAAAGTGTTTAATGTCATAATACAACACTCATATTTAGGTAAAGAAAAATGTGACTTGAAAATTCAAAAGAAAGATGAAAGATATCTTAGATTTATTTATTTGTGGTGTGTGTGTGTGTGTGTGTGTGTGTGTGTGTGTGTGTACACCCGAGAGTTCTTCAGCACATCTGCTACAGTGCTTGTGCTGAGATCAAAGGGCAGCTTGTTGGAGTCCATTCTCTCCTTCCACCACGTATGTCCTGGAGATCAACCTCAGGCTGCCAGCAATGGCAAGCACCTTCACCCATGAAGCCATCTCATGAACCCAAAGCATTTTTATTTTGTTTTGTTTTAAAGAAATACAATTTTAGGAAAGGGAAATCTGGATAAGGAAAGGAAATATTTTGTAATTTTCATGCAGTGTACCCTGTCACTGGCCTATTCATCCTTCCTGACTCATCCTAAGTGCCCCTTCTTCCGAAAGATCTCCAGTGACTTCACGAATGACATTAGTCTTGCCGGGCACCCTGCATCGAATCCCCTGGTTTCCTCCTGTGTCACTCTATTTCCCCCTTGGTGCTTCAGCTGTGTGTGTCACAGCCGCTCTCAAGCTCCTCCTTAGATCCTTGCAGCCCCACTTGACTCTTTCCACCGCCAAGAAGGAGCTAATTCAACCAGTCCTGGGGAGACGGGGTCTGACAGATCTTCCACAGGTGCCAATTCACAGGGTCTTACCCTCTACGTTGGCATTTTGCCTCCCACTACAGATTTGACGCTGTCAAAACATAGGGCGCCACCGAGTTGGACTTTACCACGCACAAGTGGGCATGGGAGGGGTGAGGAGGCCTCCTGGGCTGCCTTTAACTAAGGGGAGATGAGATTGCATCATAAACTCTTCCCTTTTTCTTGCCTTGGTTAGATCATTCTGAAAGGAGGTTCATGTGGCCTCTTCGGCTGTGTCGTCACTGCACTTAGCAATATTTGACTTGACAGAGCTTTCCCACAGCTTCCCCATGTATGTGTTTCCTGGGTCGGCCACAACAAGCTACCATCAATTGTATGGATTAGAACAACAAAAGTTATTATAACACAGTTCTACAGAGTAGATGAAGCATGGATGAAGGAGTCAGCAGAGCAATATTAGCAGAGCCCTGTTCCCAAGTTGCTGTGGGAAGACCTGTTTTCTGACTTTTCCAGATTGAGGCAGCATTCACTGACTTGGAGATCTCTCACTCCAGTGTCGGTATGGTATCTGTCATCGTATGCCGGTCTTCTGTATCCGTTTGCCTCCTAACTGATTAACAATATATCATATGTACTATAGTAAGACTTTGTCTGTAATTACCTCTGCAGAAATTTTTTTTAAGTAAGGTCACATTCTGAGGTATGTGTGGTAGGAATTTAAACACATATTTTTATATAAAATTTTAGACATATGAAATTTGGATGATGGGAAATATTTTACAGTTTTGCAGGACATAATTCAACTAATAACATTTCTCATTCTTTATTTCAAGCTGATGTCTGACTTAAGTGTTCTAGGACTGAAACCCTCAGAACATCTTCCTACAGGGGCATTTTCTAGTACTCCTCCTGTGAGTCATATGCTCCTCATAACCCACCAATGACGTAATCCTGCTCAACGAGAAAAGCTCACTTTACTGTGAGACTGAGGCACAGCTTAAGTGATGTTTCCTTCCCCAGAAATCCTCTGAGGTTCTGGTCCACTGCGGCTTAGTACCTAGTGACATGCTTCCTTCATAACAGAAAAATCCTTTGTTATTTAAGAGCTGAAATGGACTAGCCACTAAAAATTTTAATTTTGTAAATTCAGTAAGAATGTTGATCATTGCAAATTAAGAACTCAGCATGAAGCCCTGAGGGACCCAGGCTGACATGATGATTATGCCAATGACAAACTGACTTGGGGACCCGACCTGGCCCACTGCTTCCACAAGACTCATTTTACTCTTGTTTGTTACTAAATGCTATGTGAAAATTCAGTTTAAGTATTTTGACATAACACTTGGTACACAATCAACATTTAATAAAGGTTATTTTTATTAGTGCCCACAGGTTGGTTTGTTTGATTTTTTATCAAATTTTTCTTTTAAAAACTGGGTACAAAGAACTAAGCCCTCTGGAGGTTGATTCTAACACCTTGTGGGTAAGGCTCTGAGAATGCCACCCACATGGACAACTGCAAGAGGGAGGAGGTGTTTAAAGATAACACAGTATTGAGCTGCTGTGGCAAAGACGTTGAAATTAGAGCTGGGAATCTAATTGAGCATCTTTATAGGATTAAAAAGCTTTCAAAAAGTTGGAAAATAGAGAAATTCAATACTGAACACGGCAATTTCTAGTGAAGTCCCACCATGGGAAGCTCTAGAAAACTCTGGAGGAAAAACTACTGCAAAACAAAAGTTAATGAATGCCCACTGAGCCAAAAAACAAACAAACAATGCCCCCAGAGGCAGTGTGAAGTAAATAGCAGTACAGCGCACAAGGCTTCAATGCCTTACCTCTTGAGAAGTCCGTGTGTTATAGTCTTCAGGTGGATGAGAGAATGCTGTTGTTCTTCAAATTTAAATATTTCCACAGTAGAATCCATTTGAGGATGGTTCACAACATAAAGATACACAGTGTTGTCTAAACGGGGTGGGTGGGTATAATTTCAAAGGAAGATGTAACTTCCTAGTTTACTTTTCTTGCAACCATTATTAGACTTCTTTAAAAATCTGATCATCTCCCAAGGCTTTGGTTTTGTCTTGAGATAAGGTCTTGTTGTGTTACACAGACTTACCTTGAAATTCTAGGCTTCAGTCCGGAGTGGCTGGGACTGTATAGACCTGCACTACTGTGCAGGGGTTTCCTTTAGGTATCTTGCATGCCCATTATGGGTCATTAACACCAATGCTAGATCCTTCTGTTTTTGAAGAAACTGAAACTCAAACTGGGGGGTAACCCACTGATTTTTACCAACACCAAGGACCAGAGCTGACACAGGTGTTCGTGCAATGGTCTCCACAGCCTCACCAGCAGAGCCTCTCTAAGGAGAGGCTACAGCATTACAATGGGAGGTGAACACCTATAATTTCCCTGGATGACCTTCCAATACGTGACAGAAAACGAGCTGATCTCTACTCAGAATGTTGAGGACAGGTCACAAATATCGACATTTCAACAGAAGTTCAAGAAATCACAGGGCATGTGATTGTGTTAAAGCAAACATAATTGTTCCCCAGTTACACAATGAACTTCTAGCACTAGTCAAATGCCTGAGGTTCAGTAGCAACTTAGTGGACATGAAAAGTCAATATGCCAAAGGAAACAAACCAGCTAATTCTGAATATCACCAGCCTCAAAAATGTCCCCGCCTTGCTGTTTTCGTTCTGGAATGTCATCTGCTGTGAGACTGACGGTAGTGGCCTTTACTGACTTATCAGGAAGTGTGGGTCTGAGTTTTTGAGGGACTGGCCCCATCCTCTCGCTGTGAAATTCGTTCTGTGTTTGTCTCTATTCATTTCCTTCATGTAGACAGCAAACATGTAGTGGGGCAAGTCTGAGTCCGCACATGCAAGCTTTACACTCAGAACCCCTGAGCACACTGAGCTGTTCTGTGCAAAATATGGAGAGCTGCTCCCCCCGGGAAATCTCTCCTGTGGTCTGATCTTACTGTGTTATAGGATCCAGCCATTGGCAACAGAACATGGGTTGGGTTTCAGGTCCTAAGCAGATACTTTTGAGAGATGGAGTATGGTAATCATTCACTCTGCCCTGACTTTGCCCATTCTTATGCTTCTACTGGATCTTTCATAGAAGAGAGAGATGCTTTGTAAAGATAACTGTGTTTTTATCTCCTCACTCTAACCTGACTGTTTTCTGTGTAATGTTTTGGTTTGGTGAATTAGTCCCTTAATTAAGAAAGGTGAATAAATGAATAAAATGGGCTGTCAATCATAATACATTCAAATTCTAGAAGTCCACATATAAGTCTGGCATCAGAAATCAGTCCCATCTTAGAATACCAGCTGCTGATAACTCTAACATCCTATGCAGCACAGTGTCAGGCAAAGGTTTGATTTGGGGGATTAAGTACAACGTGGTTCCCTAGTTTTACCTTATAAAAGACACAAGGTAAGCAAAACCACCTGGCTTCTAACTCTGAAGCAGCCATTTGCTCAGTCAAGTCAGCGCTGAGCTGCATTTCTCTCCACTCCAGCTTCTCTGTCTTATTAAGTGGAGTGTTTAAAAGCTGCCCCGGCCAACAAAATCCATATTCACTTGCTCACTGAACACCTGTTTGCTCAGTTCCTAGTCTGTCTCAGTCACTGTTCTTGACTCTCAGATTCCAGTAATAAACATGTGACATGCACTTTTATGGTGAACATACCTAGAGAAGACAAAGGAGGAAAAACTAGTGAGTGAAGTAGAAACAAAGAATGCTAGAGAAGGAAGACACCACTTTATACAATGGCACGCTCAAGGGACTCACACATACAGCAAATTTAAATTAGTTTGGTATTAAGGGCTATGAACAAGCAAAATGTATCAGAGATTGTTATTTTCAGAGTGGATAATGTGTGACTTGTTTGGGGGTAGTTTCTGGAGATGTGAGTCATATGTCATTAAATTTGGTCATGTAAAATTCAGGGAGTTTCACCATATTCATAGAGTTGTGCATTAATAACCACTACCTAATTTCAGAATATTTGCATAAGCCCCAAAGAAATCCCGCATTGTTTAGCTGTTTCCCTCCATTTTCCCCTCTTCCCAGCCTCTGTCGACTACTGGTCTACATTTTGTCTGTATAATTTTGCCTACTGGATGTTTCATGTAAATGGAATCAATCAATTAGTGACCTTTAGTGACTGAATTCTTCCACGTAGCATAGCATTTCCAGGTACATCTGTGTCATAGCACGTACCCCCAGCTCATTCTTTGTACTGTCATACGATGCTCTACTGGAGAAATCATGCACCTGTTCATCAGCCAGTGTACATGTGGGTGCCAGGAGGAATGCCGCTATGACATTTGTGTGGAAGTGTTTCCAGCTGCTCACACACCACACCGTGAAGCTGCCATGTCACGTGGTGACATCATACTTTGCGCTGACATTTGCCAAGGCAGTCGCATCATTTCACAGTGGGGCCCAATTTCTCAACATCTTGGCTTGTACTGCGTGTGTGTGTGTGTATTGCATGTGTGTGCTCATGTATGTACCTGTGTGCATGCATATATGTAGGCTGTTTGCACATGAGTAGATATGGAGTCTAAAACAGGACACTGGGTGTCTTCCTCTATTGCTCCCTGTCATATTGCTTTGAGGCAGGGTCTCTGGCTGAACTGGAAGCTCACTATTTTGGCTACGATGGTTGCCTCGTGAACTCCGAGGACCCACTGGTCTCCTCTCTCAATATTGGAGTTTCAGGAATAAACAACCATACTTGGTTTTTTAGGTAGGTACTGAGGATTCTTTGCTTGTACCCAGCCTCTTGTCTCTTTTATTACTGTCATCCTTGTGGATATGAAGAAGTGACTTATTTTGAGTTGATTTGCATTTCTCAAAAGGCTGAAAATGTCAAACACCTCTTAACATCTTAATGAGCATTTGTAGACTTTCCTAGTCTATTTGTCTATTTCCTAGTCTAAATGTCTATTCAGATACCCGTCCATGTTTAAATTGGGCTATTTGTCTTTTAGGTATTAAGTTGTGTGCTGAATAGTTTTATGTCAACTTGCCACAAGTTAGACTCATTGGAAATGAAGGCACTTCAATTGAGAAAATGACTCCATACGTTCCAGCTGTAAGGTGTTTTCTTAATTAGTAATTTATGTGGTAGCCCATTGTGAGTAGGCTGGTGGTCCTAGGTTCTATAGGAAAGCAGAATGATCAAGCCAGTGAGCATCACTCCTACATCCCGGTTCCTGCACTGAGTTCTTTCTCTAGTGATGAACAGCGATGTGGAATTGTAAGTCACATCCTTTCCTCCCCAGCTTGCCTTGGTCATGGTGTCTCCTCACAGTTTTCTATCTATCATCTATCTATCTATCTATCTATCTATCTATCTATCTATCTATCCATCCATCCATCTATCTATCATCTATCTATCTATCTATCTATCTATCTATCTATCTATCTATCTATCATCTATCTATCATCTATCAATCAATCTATCATCTATCTATCTATCCATCCATCCATCTATCTATCTTCTATCTATCTATCATCTATCTATCTATCATCTATCTATCTATCCATCCATCCATCTATCTATCTATCTTATATCTATCTATCTATCTATCTATCATCTATCTATCATCTATCTATCTATCTATCTATCTATCTATCTATCTATCTATCCATCCATCCATCCATCTATCTATCATCTATCTATCTATCTATCTATCTATCATCTATCTATCTATCTATCCATCCATCCATCCATCTATCTATCTATCATCTATCTATCTATCTATCTATCTATCTATCATCTATCTATCTATCATCTATCTATCTATCATCTATCTATCTATCTATCTATCTATCTATCTATCTATCTATCTATCATCTATCTATCCATCCATCCATCTATCTATCATCTATCTATCTATCTATCTATCTATCTATCTATCTATCTATCTATCCATCCATCCATATGGTCTCTTAACCAGACATTATTTGCAGATATTATCTGTCATTCTTTAGGCTTTTTTCACTTTTTTGGCAGTATTTTTAGGTACAAAATTATGGTTTCAGTTTTCATGAATCACATTTATCTATGCTTGCCCTTATGCTATGATTTTGAGTGTTATATTACTATTTTCAAAAGGCATTTAGTTTGTATATTTGATTTCTCTGAACAGTATTCAAGAAGGTTATGTTAGTCAAATAAGAAAAAGAGTGATTTCCTCCAATCCCTCTTATCCACTCTTTTTCAGAACAATGTTTTAAAATGTTTTTTGTGCATATTAATATTTCTGCAAATATTGCGCACATTTCTTTGGTGGAACAGAATCTGCCCTCTACCCGTAACACGGATGCTGAGAAGTAGGGCTCTATGGCATCTCTCCCCCCATCCCCCTTATTCTTTGTCACTTGGTTTTACCTTTGTCGACGAAGGCACTGATCCCATGTGGATTCAGTGATTCTTTGTCAAATCCATCACTGATTTTCAGCGCTTGTGCCTTTGGGTTTTGTTCATTCAAATCCATCAGGAAAATTCTTCCTGGTTTGTCTGGTGCAAAATTTGGCATACCTGGATATTTTAATCCCTTTAGAAACAGAGAGTCTACACTGATATGCATATTTGAAGAGTCAGTTTACACACACACACACATTTAAATGAAACAGTCTATGCACACACGCTTATTTAAATGACATTTTCATAGGGAAGTCAAAATCTCAAAGCCAAACAAAAATGTTCCAGGTTCTGCATTTCATTTTGACTTTGGGGATTTTTCACTCTGTCAGCTGTATCCATTATCTGATCTGGGGGAAGGGGGGTCAGCCATGTCATTCCAACCTTGGCTATGAATACAGGAAGAGCCATATTTGAGATAAGGAACCATTTTCAGTTTAGGAAGAGTTAAACCACAGATTACAATGCCAGGGACCAAGCTGTGTTACTTTCTCGGGGTCCTTCGGTCTGTCTAGGTCTTGGGGTGCTCATCTATGAAACGAAACAACCGAAACTATGAGGGCTAAGATCTTTCCAGTTTTAATATCTGAAATTTTCCTTTCCCGAAGCATAGCTACCAGGTGTGTGGCTTAATTCTATTGTTCTTTTCCCTCCACTACTTACACTATGTAGTCATAAATGACACTAGACACAATTGAGTGCAGGGTGCTAGCACCATAATGATTTCTGATTTATTTTGTTCCTCTAGGAATTCTGAAAATTCTAATTTGAATATTTACTCCAATGAGTACACAAAGTTCATTCTAGTACTTTGGACAGTGACCCTTTCTACTAACAGGACTAAGTATTTATCACCAACAATAGACACCCACAAGGTACTAAACCTTTACCATTCCCCAGTTCCTGGTGTCAAACCTTGGGGTTGGTTTATTCTATACCAAGAACTGAACAGTTATTTCATGATCACATCTCTCCCCCACCAGTCTGATTTAACTCAAAATAGACCAGCTTCTTTCTTCCCCCGCAATCACTAATCTAAATATTCTCCTTTCTAATCTACAGTCTCTCCCTGTTTCTCTTTCTGCTCTTACCCTTGCAAATACATGTTCTTAATGGTCCTTCCATTGCGCTCTCACTTTGGAGCGGTTGGGAATCTCTGCATGTCTTCAAGTGTTTTGAAAAGATTTAGTCATTCTTATTTTATGGATATGCAAGTTTGAGTGCATTATGTACGTGTTCTACATGTGAGCCAGGTGCCCTTGGTGGTCAGAAGAGAGTGTGGGATGCCATGAAACTAAAGGCTTCAGATAGATGTGAGCTGCCATGCTGATGTAAAAGCATTAAGTGATCTTAACTGTTGAGCCATCACTCCATCCTCCAAGTTTTTCTTAGAATTCTCCTCGTCATCCAAAGCTTGAACCTCAGTGTTGTTGGAAGGAGGTCTCTGAAGCCATCAGAGCAGTGCTCTCCACTCCTGAAGGCCCCTTCTTCACCATGCCCGAAGGAGGGATAGGCACGGCCTTACTCTCAGATCCTGTTTCTGGGCCAGATTCTGTCCACACCAAGTAAAGAACCTCTCTAATAAAGCCACATCACTTGCTTCTTTAGTGGGTCCTCTCTCTGTTCTTTCTTATGCTGGCCAAGCTCTTAAGAAAGAGGACATGCCTTCAGCCACAAATGGGACATCTACATCACAGCATCAAGCCGGTCAACATTCTAGCAGGGAGCATGGAGGAGCTCGTGAGAAGCTTTTGACGCTTGGTGGCTGCTAGGAGAGGAAAAGTCAATCTTCTTTAGGACTATGGCTGCTGGTGGGTCAACCAAGCTCCAGTGGATAGTTCCACACCAAGGAGCATATGGGCCTCCCACACTGAACTCTGTGTGCTATTAAAAAGAGGGGAGAGGTGGAAAGTTGGGAAAAGGTGTGGATATGGGTACCATACATAGATCTGGGAAGAATTAGGGAGAAGAGTGGAAAGAATCTGATCAAAATAAATTGTTGGAAATTCTTAAAATACTATAATAAAGACTGTAGTGAAACACAGTCACTTATGCTATGCCTATGACGAGAAGAGGAAGACATCCGCAACCACTTTGAAGGACTCAGTGCATCCCAGTGTCACCACCAGTCAACACTGTTACTCTGATTTCTATTTCATGCTCATAGACAGCCCATTCTGTTTTCCACATACGTATCCTCAATGCATTTCATTTCCTGAATTCCACAGCCCACTCTGCGTCACTCTGAATGGTAGTTGAGCTCGTACTTCTCTGGAGTACTGTGGCAGTTCATGTCAACTGCCTCGACTCCTTTCTGTGAATGATCTTCAGCACTCCTGCCTCATTTCGTGAAGAAGAGATACCCTTCTGCTGTTCTGTCAGGTCTTTCATTTCTTCCCCAATCCCCTGCTCTGTAGGACACCACCCCCTCTTGCTTTATTCCTTATTTTTCATCAGTGACTTAATCTGTGGCCTGGAATTTTGTTCCTGTTTCTCATTCCTGGAAACAAATCTTTTCCTGACTTTCTTCAACTACGTATTTATCTCCTTGTTTCACCTGAGGTTTCTCAGAAAGATCATGCAACCTTATTACCCACTCTCCTTTTACTGGAATGAATATTCTATCTCCTGTATTATGGAGAAGCCAATCTCTCCAGGTGGTGCAGCAGTCTCTAAGTGACTTCCTTGACTGTATTTCTCCTTTCTCTATCTGCAGCACCGGAGCCCTGAACACTACAGAATGCCTCCTTCCTTCATGACCAAAAGTCAGAAGTAGAGTTCTGAAATAGAATTTCTGTCTTGATTTCTGCCTCTTAGACTTGTCTTCCTTCTGTCCTCATAACCCTTCCTCTCCTGTGCTCTCTCCTTATAGCTTTCGTTCATAAAGCTTCAGTTATTTTGTGTCCCTCAGTGATTTTCACATGTTTACCCACAGCCTGTCCCTCATGCTGTAGGTTACCCCCACCCCCATGCCGACTCCCTTCTAAGGTCAGCTTTCAACCAACTTGTCAAAAACCAAAGTCAAACGTCATCCCTCCAGACCCTCCCTCTCACGGATGTCTGTTCTTCTCAGCCAAGGGTGTCACTGTTCTGTCATTTCTCAGCTGCCCTCTCTACAGCTAATCTGTCAGTAAGTTCTTCAGCTCGGAGACTGGCAACACAAAAGAGGAAATGTTAGGGACATCTAGCCATATGCCTGCCATTCATGTACAGCCTTCTTCTGCCACACCATAAATACACAAAAGGGGTGTTTGTGTCTCAAGGCAGCACATCTCTACAAGTACCTTAATATCATGGGAACATATGAGGACACTATCGTCCAAACAAAGAAACCAGAATGGAAAAGATTTGATAGAAACAGGAGCAAGACACTGCACATAAACTTCGCCTGGAATAAGAGTATTAAGGAAATACTCTCAGAGGAGGCTGAGGTTTCTTTTCATGATGTTCTGTTGGGTAGAATTGGTGGCAGCAATCCTGCTGTATGCTGGTAACAGCACACAATTCCATTCCTACCACTCATCACTGAAAATAACGACAGCCATCCTGAGGTGGCAGCTTCTGATTTCCCCGAATATATTGTAGGTATGTGTGGACATTCACTGAAACCTTCCATTGTCATTAGTCATCATCAGACCTCATATGTCCAGTATTTTGCTGGGTGCCTGGGGTATTAACAAACACATCTAAGTCCCAGATTCAAGGAACTTAAAGTCACATGATGTCACAAGAAGAACATATCAGGATAATGAGGTCCATCTACATCCAACAAAAGAACCAGGGAAGGCTAGCTGGGGAAGCCACTACCTCCACAGGGAGGCTTCATGGAGAAACAGAAGTTAACTGGCAAGGTGGGAGGATGGGAGTAGTCCTTGTCACTTTAGAAAGGCTAAGAATATGTATTTGCATAGAATAACTCTGAATATGAACATTGTCAAGGGAAGCAAGAAGGTCATAGGAGAGATCCAGGAGAACAAGATATTGAATGCAGTAAGAGGAAAAAGAGCAAGGAGCTTAAATCCTAAACTTCAAGTAGGAGTTGCTGGTTTGCAGAGCAATGCAAAGAGAAGGGATGCTGCCATCTCTCAGGCACTGTTTGGGATGAGAATGCTCTCTTTCTGCTGAGCAATAGCTGTGCAACTCTGCTGCCGGGGAGGCAGCAGGAACAAACATCTCCTAACTCTATGATAATCACTTTTGCAGGTCTGTCCGGCATAGCCCTGAAAATCAAACTTGACAGTAGAAAACTGAGGCCAATGAAAAAGAGCCTTTTCCAGACAGTTTTATCTTTGCGTTTGGAGGAAAGTAAAGAAAGAGAATCCCGCCTCCCACCATCTAAAATTCACTGTGCCCTTCTCTGTAGTATATCTGCATACTTAAGAATCTGGAAACTCAGGCCATGCTTCCATAGGATGCCTTGCTTTGAGCCAAAAGTATTTAGACGTAGAATTTATGTAAGTTAGTGGTTTCGGGAAAATTGCATGTTTCCACATGCAATTCTAGCCATAGAAATTAATTCACACTAAAAGTTTGGTAAATCCAATTATCACAATATTGGAACCAAACTGTGAACTTAGTTAGGCAGTAGAGTTTATGACTGACAATGCACACATCCCTGACTTTCACCTCTAACAAACCCATATGAACAATACCGGCAAGCAAAATCTCAGACCCTATTCCAATGTGCCATTGGCTTGATAGATCCAGGACAATCTTCAACATCTAATAAACACACTGTTCTTTTGTTTACTGATTTTTTTTTCCATTCCCTGGCATAGCTTCCTGGTCATTCAACATTTGTCAAAGTGGTATTGAGAACAAAATACACTTTCTTCTCTACTCATGGAAACACATTGAAGGAATAGCTGGGAGTCCAAGTATTGATGTTAAACTCTTTAACACTTACAACACTACATGCATAAGCAAGCATGGCAAGAACCCTGGCTAATGCAAAGATGACTATCAGACACTGAGGTACCACCCGATAAAGCGGCGATGGAACTGAGAAGCAACTAGACAGATCTGAAGACCATCCTGAGAGTCAAATGGACATCAATACACTTTTCCAGAGACCCTAGCCAAGCATGCAGCTGCCCACAGGGAGCTGCCCACATGAGGCAGCCAGAGTCAGGTGTGCCTGCGGTGTTCTAATTAGCCTTCCAGATTGCAGTTTGGCTTTTGCAGCTGACTGTTCTACCCAGAGGTGGGATGAACATGTAGGGGCCCATCTGCCATCTCAAGCTGGAAACTTTAATGCCCTGTCTGTGCTGCTATTGATGTGAGCATCAGAGTGGTTGGCAAATACTCACAGTTGAGATAAAAGCCAGTCCACTAGGAAGTATATCAATATCTTCAGAGCCATTCTCTGCAAAAACACAAAACAGAAAATAATTACAAAAATGCATATGTGTAGCCTTCAAAGAAGAAGTTCAATGGCCCAAACTTTTGAGTACTTTTCAAAAATGCATTGACGGTTTCACCCATTTACTTGGGAAACTACTGTAATGCTCAGGAATCCCACAGATGGAGCTGCTGTATTAGAACCCCTGAGTCCATCTCCACGAGCATTAAACTCCTCTTAAGAATTCCATTTTTCTGAAGGAAAGTGCAAAAAAAACTACCCTATAAAATGAAATTCATGTCCTAGGTTGATTCTTTAAGTTACAACTTGCAGGAGGTGTCCTATAAAAGGAGGTGTCCCTATAAAAGGCTGCTCCTCCCATACTGAATGAGAGAATTCAGGCGTCAGTGAAAAGCTTCCAGAGAAGTCTCCCTGCCATGTCCCCCGTTCTACAGCCTGTCAGATCAAAACATGCACAACCACACTGAGAAATTAGCCAACAGGTGATCCGTGTGATAATGCTCCTTCTTGGGACAGGCTGTGGCAAGAGATTCATTAGGAGGAGTTGGGTAAGTTCACTTCCTCCTTCGGAGCCTTGAGCGTTTTCTGTGGAAAGGAGTATGCAATGTGTGAATGGGGTGGAGGGAGGATGGGTTCTAGTAGAGAGAAGACCTCATATGACTTGGGGGAGGGGCTGGTTCTGGACATGATGATTGTCTAATATAGCTAACTGTACTCTGCAGAATCGGAATTCAGTCAAATGCTCCTGTGAAGATGTGACAGTCACGCTATTCACTGTATTCTCTCCCCTTGAGCCTGAGGGAACTTAGAAGTTGTCCTGACAAATGGAATGGGGTGAGTGTGATGCCATGTGACTTCCGAGGCCGAATGCTAGCCCTAGATGCCCTGATGCAATCTCTCCCTCCTCTTCCTCCTTATGTTCCTTCTTCCTTTCTCTTCCTCCCTCCCTCTCTTCTACCCCATCTGCCCCTCATCCCCTCTCTCCAGGATGGACCTTGGGTGCCCTAAAGTGAAACACAAACGTTTGGTTTTTCAAAGCCACAGAGCTATGTACGTAGGGAGCAGAAAGATGGGGAGAAAAGCCAGAGAATCCCAGGTGCCTTGTTACCAACCTTTGAGTCACCTTTGCTAATGCAAATGGAACAATTGGACTTTCTTCACTATGCCCTGCCAATATCATAAGAAAAATAGCTAGGATTTTCTAGGTTCATTTTGAGACAGGGTCTCCCTACGTAGTCCAGGATGGTCTTGACCACATGATCCTCCTGCCTCAGCCTCTCAAGCTCTAGAATTGCAGATGTTTGTTACTATGTCCAGCCTTGTTGTTCAAACTCACTAAGTGCGGGGTGGTCTGTTATGCAGCCACACTAATTGGAACACATGGGAAATAGGTACCTGGGGAAATGGATTACTAGGTTGTCACTAGGCAACTGGGAGAGAACATGGGTAGATGAGGACAAGAAAATGAGAATAAAGCCAGAGAAAACGTAAATTTGAACGGATAGAATGGTGAGCAGCAAGTGCTGACAATCAGAGACGGGAGAAACTAACCCCCAACTGGTAAAACTAACCAGAGCTTCCCATTTCCTAAGCATTTGGGTTCATCAAGATTTACCTATCTCTGGTGCCCAGACGGCTTGAAAACCTTGATGTTCTTTCCATATGGAGTGAAATGCACACTGGGAAAACCCACACATCGAATAAAGCAATCTTCAGCACCACAGGTTGGCCACTTCTCTGGGGATTCTCCCACCTCTCTGCTCGGTCCTTCTTGGTTTCCTGTTGCCTTTATCTCTCACTCTGTTCTGAATATAGAATAAGGTCTGTCTGCCTTGCCTGTCTCTCCAGAGACAACAACAGCCCAGTCTTGTGCTCTCAGGTGCCACCCCCGTGCTCTTGATTCTCTAATCTGCATAAGTCATTCTTGCAAGTTCAGACTTCTACAGTCACCTGATGCTAAACACTCCACCTGGTTTCTCATGTACAACAGGTTCCAAACAGTTCTAGAAGTTTCTTCCCCTCATATTTTCCATCTTTCAGTGGCAATGAATGGCATCTATCCTCAGGTACCCAGACCAGGGAACTTGGAGCTATCTTTACCACCTCCTTTTTTTTTTCATTCCCCAAAACATCACTTGTTTGTCATGTATGTACTCTCAAGTTTCTACAATGGTTTCCTAATAGGTCAACTTTGTTCCGCCAGCCTATTGTCTGTACTGACATTCATCTTTCTAAACGGCCAAGTTGACCCTATTATTCCATTGTCTAAAGCCTTCTAAAGGCCTGCTGGAGCTAGCACTATAAATCTCATGTTCCCTGGTGTAGATTCAAATCCATCCACACCTTGGCCTAGGCTCAGTTCTCATTGATCCTGCCTTTCTGGATCAATTCTAGCTATGTGATGCTTCCTTGAGTAGTTTATGAATGATACTAGAGTCATTCATTTGTACACACACACACACACACACACACACACACGCACGCACGCACGCACGCACACAAGTCTTCCTCCTGGTTTAGCCCTTCCTTACCCCTAGTGGGGCCACTGCTTCAGCTTTCCAAAGCTTTCCTGGCTTTAGCATCTATCTTTGTATGCAAATATTGCTGCCTGCGGGACCTTTATCATGACATTTTTTTACACTGTGCCCCATATCTGCTTGTTAATATCCTATTTGACTGAAAGCTTTATGGGAACAAGGCCTGGGTTTAATTCCGTGTTGTATCTGTGTATTCTACATAACACCTGCCTTTTTTGTTGTGCATGCTCTCGAGGCAAGCTGTTTCACTTAATAAGTAGGCATATTAGTAATTTGAACTTTGAATCATTTTGGAGTTAAATGATATGGATGTTATATTTGAGTACAGGTGTCCCAGTTTATAGCGATTTGATTAGGAGATTTCAACTTCCCAAAGACACATTCAGGAGAAATATTACCCCTCATTCTGATCTTCCCAGTTCTCACTGGAGTCTGAGCCATATCGGCAGAGGCTGCTCCCATTCAGGAGGGGAGATAATGGGCTCTACAGAGATCCTCCTGCACAGCCCACCTGGGAATGCTCAGTGAGTTAGAGGCATGAAATGCAGTTTTACTCACAGTATTTTCAACTTAAAGGCATTTATCAATGCAAAACCCACATTGCAATTTAGCTTCTTGCTTAATTAACAGTTATACAAGATTTTCTGAATTGTGTGATCTCTGACTTGGCTCCTTTTCTTTCCCAAATGCAACTTTATATATCTCCCATGATAGCATCACTCTGACCTAACATGCAGCATCCAGTGGGGCTCTGTTCTTTATTGCTTTCCACAGATCATGGAGACGCTTTCACTCCAAAAAGGGAAAGCAGCGTCAGCTGGACTGACAGCATTTCCACCCCCCACTCCCCACACACCCTTGTCTACATGGAACCTACAAGATGAGTCCCAGGTATCTCAACAGCAGGGAAACCAGTGGGAGTGAGAGCTGCAGGGCCCTGTCCTCTGGGTTCTCCCTCACACCTCTCAGTACACAGCTGTGGTCAAATCCCTCAGTCACAAAGCTCTTGAAGTAGTAACTATTACATTTCAATCCTACCATGAGTTGCCATCACTTCAATAATTTCTTTCTTTCTTCAATATTCCCCATAGTGCCCCAAGAGAGTGTCATTTCAGTAGTTTACTATATGTAATTTTATTATTTCATATAGTTTATGTAAGTTGTATATATAAATAATATATTTTATATAAAATTATATGCTATTTATATAATTTTATCATTTCACACCTTGGGGAAATGCCAGCTAAGTAAACAAATAGAATTCACTATGGAGTAACAACAATCTTGGAGACCAAGAAGGTGCAGAAGGAATGCAAGGCAGAAAGGCACCACATACAAACCCGCAAATGCGATAATCCTGCCCACAGAAAGCTCTGATGCAGGGAACTCATGTTTCAAGTGTAGCTTTGGTGAGATGCCAAGAGATGCCACATAACTTCTTTGTTGAAGGCATCCTCACAGGCTTGGAAAAAAGACAAAGTTAATGCAAAAGGAAAGAATAGAGGTAGTGTTTACTGAAGGAAGAATTATTTGACCTTCCAAGCCTTCCTGTAAGAAAACTGAGCACATTTACAATCCCAGTACTTGGGGATCCAAGGGAGAAGGATTGCATAGCCATGGTTACAGAGGAGACTGTGCATAAATAAAATCAAAGGATGAGAAAAGAAGGAGGAGCAGGAAAGGAGGGAAGGGGAAAATAACCGTACAAAAAATGATAAATTAATTTTGTAAGTTTGCTCTTAACTGAGGCTGGTGGCACAGCTGTAATCCCAGCTACTTGCAGGGTCCAGGCAGGCAGATTACAAATATAAGGCATGACGGAGCTATACAACAAGCCCAAGGCTAGCCTGAACAATTTAACAAGACCCTGAGTTGTTTTTGGGTTTTGGGTCCAAGCCCCAGTAAAACAAACAAGCAAACACATACACATATAAACACAAATAAACAAGTTAAAAATAAATTAAATAACAAACAAACAAAACCCATCTGATTGTAAAGAAAATCAAAGCAGAACTTCCTTTAGCTGTGTGCCTGCTGTGCCCTGCTAAACGTCCTCCAGTGCGCCTACATGGTTGCATAAAACCCTCTGCTATCAAACAGTTTGGACTCCTGACTAATGTCTTCTTAGCTATCTCTATTGAAATACCTAGTTGCCTTCTCTTGTTCAGTTTCCATTTAGTAATATTCTAGCTATTTACATTTTCTGTTGCAATAAGACTTTTCTGGAATGCTTAGAATAAAAACAATGTCTTGTCAGTAGATAAGACATTATATATCAGCATTAGACAACAAAGACTTCAAAGCATGAGAAAAAAAAAAAACCCATCGCAGCCCTAATCTAGGTGAACATCTGGACCATCAGGCAACTAACTCAATCCCTCTATGTGTCATTGTCTTCCACACACAGCACTGATAGCCACATGTGCTTTGTAGATCTGTGTTGAGAATAAAGCAGGTGCTTGCAAAGGAGGCACACACCTTTGAAATGGGAACTTTGGTGTTTTATTTTTCTTAATAATCATCAGTACTGTTCTATTATCAAATGGCCAGCAATCATCCTAGCATGCTCAGTTCTTCAAATATAAAGGTGGGGCATCTGCAAAGCATGGCATGGTATGATTTTCTTCATCTCTTCTAAGCCAGCTTCCAAATACTCAAACTGTTAGGGTAATCAGGGCATCGACCTCTGGCTACAACATCAACTTGAGCTTTCTCAAGCTCAGTTGACTTATATAATTTGAGATTAGAGTAGACATCAAAAATCCTCTAATCTAATTATCCCTCTAAAATGCTTGGCACGCTCATGTTTTGAGATATATGTACGGTGAGAGAGAATATTACTCTCAATATTGCTTCTCAACCTGTGGGACATGACCTCTTGGGCAAACCTCTATCTCCAACACTATTCACATTACGAGTCATAACAGTAGCAAAATTACAGTTATGAAATAGCAACAAAAATAATTTTTATTCTTGGGGGAGCCACCACACCATGAGGAGCTCTGTGTGTGTTTCTTTTGTCATTTATTGGGGCTTGAACTCAGGGCCTCATTTTATAAGACTGAAAAGAAACCGAACTGAGTCACTACTGAGTGTCTGTTAAGAATTTTGTTATGCGCTGAGGAGGTGTGTCTTAAAATCAAGCAGAATACAGCCCCCCCCAAGTCCCCTGTAGCCCCTTTAAATTCTGTAACTTGAGTGTCATGTGCACAGCCCTTGTTTAGGCTGAGACACACAGGGCACAGGTCAAATTGCTCTGAAGATACTTTGTGAGCTTCTGTCTGGTGTTCGCTCCTTCCCAAAACTCTGTAAGGTGGTGGACAGGGCTAGAGAGGTGGTTCCGGTGATACAGTACTCGCCAGCCTGACAGAAGCCGTGGACCCTACCCCACCACCACGCAAACTAGATGCTGTAGGGCAGCCCTATGACCCCGGCACTCGGAAGGTGGAGGCAAGAGGATGAGAAGTCCAAGTTCATGTTTGGTTACGTATTGTGTTCAAAGGCAGCCTGAGATACTTGAGAAATGGTTTCAAAAATAAAAACAAAAACAAAGGATTAGAAACTGGGAAGAGGTAAAAGAATAGGAAACCAAAAACCAAAGGGCTTCTTTTTCTGTTTTGTTTTTTAAATATAAACACAAAGAAAAAGAAAGCACAAATTCACACCATAAAATAAGCTGTTTTAACTCATACCAATAAATCAGTCCCAGTCTTTGGCCCTAGGGAGTTTGCAATCTGATAATGAAAGAGAACACCAGCTCAGAAATAAACCAAGGGGTAGGCGTGGAGTCAGCTGAGTCTCAGAATGTTGTAAGAGAAAGAAGGAGAAAGAAGAGGAGCAGCCGTGGGAGAGAAAATGCCACAGCAAAGGTGAGAAAGGCACAGGACACTTTTCCCGGACAGTGAGTAGAATTTGGCTGGCTTTTAGTTTTATTTTCAGGTTGCAAAACTGGAGGCTTGCAGCCCAAGTAAATGTGGTAGCAGAGCCAATTAGGTGAGGCCAGTGGGAACAGAGGAGACTGCTGCCCACTGGTCTCCTGTGGAAGCAGGAGGGACAAAGAGGAAACCAATGTTCCCAAGAATTTCAACTAAACCTCCAGGGGATAACGGGCCAGCTGTGGGTTGAGGATCCATGGGGGGAATGGCAGGAGTGTGAAGCTGATGTCAATTAAGTCTGAATCTAAATAAACAACACTGGCCTTAGTGATGGAGAAAGAAAACCTTCAATTTGAGAGGCTGGAGATGTGACTGCAAAGTGGAGATTAGTATTTTTGAATGACATCTAGGCAGGCTGAAAGCCTGAATACATACGAGAAGTGCTTGCCAGAAAATGTGGGAGGAAAGGATACCTGAAGTCAAGATTGTCAAGAAAGAGAACTAAAAAGGGGGGGAGGGTGGGGGGTCAGCAGCCAAGAAGCAGTGAAATTCATCAGAAGATGGAGAAACGCCCTTGGCATGAGGTAGTCTAGGAACAGTCATGTGCAGAAGTCACGCCGCCCGCCACGGAGTAATTTGGAATTAAATCATTTACCAGCCCTAGGGAAATGACCGAGAAATGCTGCTGCCTTCTCTCCGTCCTGTTGCGTGCTTACCGAGGCCTTCAATCAGGTGGCAGTGCTGAGGCTCTGTGGACTTTATCTCCCGTGTTGAATTAAGTCTTTCTCTGCAGAGGATGGAAGTCAACATGGAGAAACTAGTACAGAGGTCAGAGCGCGGCATCCCAGGTCAATGTCAGAACAGACATGGAAGCCCTCCAGTCCCTTTCCTCTTTTTATGGATGGCATAAGAGATAAGCAGGCAATGCCTTTGGTTCCTAGTTACATAATACCTCTCACATAAGCACTGTGCCCACACAAGCTAACTTCCCAATTATCCCTGAAAGAATAAGGCATGATTCTATATGAAATATGAGACCCCCACTTAATGTTAGGCAGAAACGATCAATATTGTTCATTTAAATAAATAAAACAGCGTTGCATCATTTTCCTAGATATTATTGATTATAAATTTGCACTTTGTCCCTTTCGCCTCCTCTCACTTCCTTTGACCTCCTTCCTGTGAGGTGTCCAAGGAGCTAAACCTTTGTTCTTTTCAACAGCTTATGCTGACTTACCTCAAAATATGTTCTTTCATGGGCCTGACCACCATAAAACTGTTAGCCAACCGACTTTTCAGCAATGTTCCTTTTTTTTTTTGCAGTGAAACGTCCTTCTAAATATTAGGTATAACTTGAAATATTCACTAAACTATATTCAAGAAGACCAAAGTTAGATTTCTCTTTCAATCACTTATAAAAAGTGCTTTAAGGGCTGGGCTGGAACTCGGTGGAGGCGCGGTTGTGACCCGAGCTGTACTAGACACAGGTGTGTGTACGTCCGACCCTGAAATTTACCACTTGTTTGGGGAGCAAGAGAAACAAGAAGCACTCCCAAGCTGGGCTGGTAGCGTTGCCAGCAGACGTCGGGTGTCGGAACAGATTGCAGCCGTGAACTGAGACCAGTCTCTCCTTACGGAAAGAATAACACCTGGAATAAGGCTTTAAAAAACTTTTTTTGTAAAAGAATTTCTTTCAGACCAAACTGACTTTGCTTGAGACGATTCTGGAATGGCTGTTTGTGCTGAACCTGCTGCTTATTTCCCTCCGCAGGGTTCAGCTCTCTTCCTCTAGTGTGGCATGGGTTCCCTAAGCCAGCACTTTCAGGGTCTGAGTCAGCTATAAACAGCTAGCTGCTACGATGGTCCCCGCCCCCAAGTTCAGCACTTCTAAAGGACTTTAGTGTTTTACCGGGACAATGTATCAGAAGACTTGGAAAAGGTACCTAACCTTCAGCAATCCAGTGTGGGCTTTCCTACCTCGGCAGCCTAGAAAGGCAAACAGCAGTCCCCTTTCATAATGAGTCATTTTCAAGGGCAAGTTGAAGCGGTGGCACTGAGGACTGGTTCCCAAACTGCTCCTTTGCACCCGCTAGGAAGTTGGAAGCAGGTTGTCCTGCTTCTAACTTGGACCAGAAAAAAAAAGATGTGAAGACGTCTACACGGAGGTGTCCACTCACCTAAAGGTCAGAAGCCTCTCCCCTATTAAGGCCAAGCTGGCCCCCAGCAAGGTCAGCACCACTAGCTTCCCCATGGTGTCTGGGTTCCTAGCAGCGACGAGCCTATTCCAGGTGCTGCTCCCGGAGGGGAGGAGCGGGGGTGGGGGGGATGGGGGTGGGATTGGGGTGCGACACGATGTGGCCCCGCCCACTGCTCTTTCCCCTGTGCCCCGCCTTCTCCTCCCCGCAGGTTCGCTAACCCCCTGGCAACAGTCAGCAGCCTCTGGGTCTTTGCTCTCTCTTGCCCCAAGGCTCAAGGCCACCTTTGCGTGGCGGGGCTCCTAGCCACTTCCCTGCTTGAGTTTCAAGGAAACTTTTGCTCTTGGGATTCAAGGCCACCTTTGCAAGGGAGCTGCAAAGTCCTCTTTGCACTCTGGTTCAAGGCCACCTTAAGGCACCGAGTCCAAGGCAACTAACTACTCCTGGTGCTCAGAGTTCAAGGACACTTTTCTGCCTGGAATTCGGGACTCAGAAGACTCTAGTCGGAGGTCGCGAGTTGGTGACCTCTGGCTAAGAGCAGCCAAGCTCTTGCTGTCTCTTGTTTGAACTTACGGAGTCCATGCAGAGTGGCGTTTGTTTCTTAAAGCCACAGAACTTAATTGCCTCAGCTCCACCTGTGGACAAAGGTGGGGAGAGCTGCTTGGGAGGCCAGAGTTCATAGACAGAGCTTCCAGGTTCTCCTGAAATCCCCTAAAGGGGAGGAAATACGGAAAGCCAAGCCTCTTCTCCAGGAATCGGAGCTCTGGACTTTTTGTCTCCGGACCTTTGCCATTAAGATGCTGTACTTGGTGACAGTCTAAGTCTATCTGTCTAGATACCTGGAGGATGAGCCGAATACAATAAAAAGGGCCTAGTTTCCGTGGGAGATTCTTGCTCTTCTTTCCTGTGGACGTCAGGTCTTTCTGATGAAGAGCACACTTTCCTCTCATATAAACAATATTGCTGGAGAGTCTAAAGATGGCGGGACACTTGAGGAGTTTAGGGAACATTGCACCTTCAAACATCATCTATTTTTATTTTCTAACAGGAGGTAGCAGCAGTAGAATTCAGTTTTAAAAAGAACAATTTTTTTAATGTGAAGATTTTATAGCACTACAGATATCAAGAAGAAGGTAGCCCTTGTCATATAGAATACCTCTGCGTGATATTGGGTGATGGGCAGATGGACAATGGCTCAGCAGAGGTAAACAACAATCACTGCTCTTGCAGAGGACCCAGGTTCAGGAGAAATGTTATGACATTGGTTCTTCCTCAAGAGATATCTTGGCACCAAGCAGCTCATTTTGCCCAGTACACAGTGTTCTGATCGCTTATGTCTTTCAAGAGTTTATTCTCCAGCTAACCAAACAAAGAGCAAACAGACCCAGGTATTGAGCCTGCCCTGGGGGGAGGGCATGCGGATGTTTATGGTATAAAGAAGCAGGTAAAAACAACCACCAATAGTCAATGTATCTGTCTTCATGACCCTTAATGAAACACATGGCCATGCAGTCTTTAGCAGGATCTGGGGGTAGAGTGTAGGGGCCCCTGTGTTAGAAGTTCTGAAGACTTGGAATTCAACTCCCAGAAAAGTAATTAGGCCAACCATTTTCATTATCCACTCATCAAAGTTGTCACCTGCAAAAATATTACTAGGAGACTAGTAAGCAGTTGTATAGTTTTCAATACTAGTGGTTAGGAGATGAACTTGAGCACTCAGGAGGCTAGGTCAAGAAGACCCAATGTCCAGCGCTAAGCTGGGGCTAGATAGTCTAGTGAGATACTGGGTCTGGTTTTGTTTTAAGTGAAGCTGGAGGATTTGAGGGGCGCAATGGCATTTCCCATGGATACCATCCTCTCGATACTTTGAATGTTTAAAATTTTATTTTGTTTTCTGTTCTAACCAGAGGCACAATTTCTTGAAATATCAAGTTCTAACCCATGGGAAGCCCTACTGTAGTATCTGGCCTCTTATTGGACACGCCCACTCCCAGCTTCCAGCCTCTGACCCTAACTCTCTGCCTCTCTTCCTCTTCCGCTCTCACGGGAGCAGCAGCTGCTTCTCTCCCCTCTCCCCCCTTCCCTCTATCTCCCTGTCTCTCTCTGTCTCTCTCTATCTCCTCTCTCTCCTTTTTCCTCCATCACCCATCTAATAAATGTTTAACTCTGCATAGTGCACCTACCCAGCTCTCTTTGGTCCGTCCGTACTGCCGCACAGCCCATATGGGGACCCGGAGACTAGCCGCGTGGCCGCCCGCCCGCCACAGAGACCGCGTGGTCTGGGGACCTGCAGCAAGCTGCAGCCAGCTGCTGGGTCACCCCTTCTTTTATTTTTTCTACAACGAGCTGACCCACGTGCCTCTGATGGTGAGTTTTTCCATTCCGGCTGCCTTAACCATTTCCTTGAACCCTAGGAGTTGTCCCATTGAGTTCCCGGCAACCCCCTGCAGTTCTTGGAGACACAGGGGCTGCCCCCAACCATTCACCTGACCTGTGGATTGTTTTCCTCAGCTTTAATTGTGTTTGGAATGGTCCGGGACCATTCTACCCCGCAGCAGGTCTCAGATCTTTTTCTCTTTTTTCCACTTCTTTTCTTTTTCTTCCTCGTAAAAGGCTGCTCGGAGCAGCCTCCGGCCTCTCCGGAGGTCTTACCTTCCCACCCACGGTCTTTGGCCTGAGGGGACGCCCTCCCTTGGGTCTTGGAAGGTCGCAGCGGATTCACACCCCGTCCACAGTGGAGGGACACCTCACTGTGCATGCTTAGTGGTGTTTTGCTGGTTTACACAATTTCTGCTGTGGGTAGCAGCCATCCATATCTGTCTAAGATTCCTGCCGGTTGTTTTTTTAAATTCCAGCCGTGGCATGGTGCGGTCTTTCCGGTTCCAACTTTTTGCTCCCCCCGCGCTCGCCCAGAGCTCGCCCTCTTTGGCTTTTGGCAAGGCGGCGGGAGCCAGTCCGCGGCTTTTTAAATTCCAGCTGTGGCATGGTGCAGTTTTTCCAGTTCCAACCTTTTGTTGCGGTTTGTGCCAGGGCGGCTCAGCCACAGGCGGATTACACCTCTAGGTCTCTCTTATTAAGCTAAAAATCCCTGCATCTCAAAATTGTAACTTTTCCATACAACATGT
>PVIU01011141.1:0-66292 GCA_004026605.1 Ondatra zibethicus
GTCAATTTCTTCTACTTCATCTGGGATAGGTTGCTCGGGCTTTCCTGTTCCATAATCGCTGGATTCTGGTGTTATCATGTTGCTTTTCAGGTTGTTGGACGAATTCTTTGATTGGCGCCTGCCCATCTCTTCTGAGAGTTGCCCGCTCTGCTCCCTTCGGCTCCGCTTGGTTCCCGGGGTCAGGGTCCAGCTGAATCCGTGGAAGCTGGTTGGGCGAGGTTCCCGGTCCCAAGGGCAGGCCTACTGAGGGTTGCCCGCTCCTCTCCGCTCGGCTCCATGGGACAAAGGAGGCCCCCTAGCAGGGGACTCGCCCTTCCCCCAATGCCTCAGCCCGGGTGGGCCGAGCTCGGGTGCAGCCGGGACCACGCAGATGAGAAGGGATGCCCGGGGGCGAGCAGGGTTGGGATAAACAGCAAAGCCAACAGAGGGGAGCCCCAAGTGGCCAGAAGTTCCCGGGGACGGGCTGGGGCCCACTCACCAGGGTCCAGCTGAATCCGCAGAAGCTGGTTGGGCGAGGGTCCTGGTCCCAAGGGCAGGCCTACTGAGGGTTGCCCGCTCCGCTCGGCTCCGTGGGACAAAGGAGGCCCCCTAGCAGGGGACTCGCCCTTCCCCAAGGCCGCAGCCCGGGTGGGCCGAGCTCGGGTGCAGCCGGGACAGGGTCCAGATGAATCCGCGGAAGCTGGTTGGGCGAGGTTCCCGGTCCCCAAGGCAGGCCTACTGAGGGTTGCCCACTCCTCTCCGCTCGGCTCCGTGGGACAAAGGAGGCCACCAATAATATTCTTAAATATAAGTAGGAAGCATAATTATAAATTTGTATATGAGTACAGTAAAATAAATAGACAAAAGAACTTGATCATAAAGTAAAAAGTCTGGCAATATCATAATATCTTAATTCAGAAACTCCATCAGTCACAATAGCTAGAACTGTATGACATTTGAATAAAAACTGATATACATACTAATGAAATGGAATATTTATTAAATAGATCTATAAAACTATGCTTGTAGCCAGTGTTTCTGTCCCACATAGTACTGCAGCCATTTAGTCCCAATGAAATATACAGAGGATTATATTAATAATAAGCTGTTTGATCTATTAGCTTAGGTTTATTATTAACTAACTCTTACAACTTAAATTAACCCATAATTCTTGTCTATCTTTAGCCATGTGGCTTGGTACCTTTTATCACTGAGGCATTCTCATCTTGTTTCCTCTGCTTCTGGCTGGTGACTGCAGACTGAGCCTTTCCTCTTCCCAGAATTCTCCTGTTCTGATCACCCTGCCTATATTTCCTGATTGACTACTGGCCAATCAACATTTTCTTAAACCAATACAAGTGACAAATCTTTCCAGGGTGTAAGAACATTATCCCACAGCAATGGCTAATTAATTTTGATAGAAGTTTGAAAACATACATTGTAAAAAGGACAGTATCTTCATCAAAAATACAAAATAATTGATATACATGTGGAAATTATTAAAATTTGATTCCTGTCTCTCATTCTGGGAAAAAATCAACTCAAAATGGACTAAAGACATAAAGGTAAGACTAGAACACTGAGTTTACAAGGGAAAGCATCAAAGAAACACTTTACAGGGTTTGGACTCTGAATGTTTAAATGGAATCCTGAAGTAAAACACACAAAAGCAAACTCAATCTATGGAGTTTAACATGCTAAAATATTTCTGCATAACAAAGACAATAATCAATACAATTTATATACAGAACCTAGAATTAGAGAAAATGGTTGTCAGTTATTCACTGTCAGGGGATTGTTATGTAACATATATTACATGGGGGATTCCTATGTAAAAAACACATGAAATTTCAAAATACTTTTGAAAAGTCGACCAAACAAAACTGGATAAACTGAACAGATGCTTTAAAAAAAAACAAATGTACTTATCAGTGAGGAAAAATGCTAAATATTATTGGCTAACATTTCACTGCCAATCAAAGCTCCAATGAGGTATCTTATTGTCCACTTAGAATTGTGTTACATAAAGTAGCCCTTAAAATAACAAAAGCTCATGAATCTTGATTTTCTCACATGCTGGCAGTTGTCCGTCCAACAATCAGTAAGACAATTATTTTTAGTTGAGACTATTCAATTATAATTAGAGAACTGTCCCAATCATTTGTCAGGATCAATGAGAACAACATACTTATGGAAACAGTTTGATGATCCTGGACACTGTAGGTGATCCATGAGAGCCTGTTTTAAGGTGTAACAAGGATTTGTTAATAGAACCAGCAGTCTGATATCTGAACACCATGCAAGCAAGCAAGCAAGTGTCCCTCTCTTTGTTTTTTATTTTCTTTTAATTTTATTGTTTTTATTGAGTTATATACTTTTTCTGCTCCCATCTCTTCCTCCCCACTCCTCTTCTACCTTCTCCCACAAACCCCACGCTCCCAATTTACTCAGGAGATCTTGTCTTTTCCTGCTTCTCATATAGATTAGATTCATGTATATCTTTCTTAGGGTATGCTTTGTTGTCTAGGTTCCCTGGGGTTCTGGATTGTAGGCTGGATTTCTTTGCATTACGTCTAAAAGCCACTTATGAGTTAGTACATATTATATTTGTCTTTCTGGTGTTAACTCATTCAATATGATGTTTTCTAGATTCATCCATTTACCCTCAAATTTTAAGATGTCATTATTTTATTTTACTGTGTAGTACTGCATTGTGTAGTTTATGTACTACATTTTTTCTATTCTTTGATCAAATGGTATTAAGATTATTTACAGGTTCTGACTTTTACAAATAGTACTGCTATGAACATAGTTGAGAACATGTCCTTGTGGTATGATTGAGCAACCTTTGGGTATATACCCAAAAGTGGTATTGTTGTGCCTTGAGGTAGGCTGATAAATCGCCATACATATTTCCACCAGCAATGGAGTAGTGTTCCCATTACCCCATACCCTCTCCAGCATAAGCTTTTCAGTGTTTTTGATCTTGGCCATTCTGATGGTGTAAGATGGAATCTCATGCTTGTTTTGATTTATATCTCTCTGATGGCTCAGGATGTTGAGCATTTCCTTAAGTGTCTTTTAGCCATTTTAGATTCATCTGCTGAGAGTTCCTGTTTAGGTTTGTTCCACATTTTTAAATTGGATTATTTTCTCTTTCAGTAACTAGTTTCTTGAGTTCTTGGTATATATCAATCCTATGTCTGATATGGGGTTTGTGAAGATCTTTTCCCATTCTATAGGTTGCTGTTTTGTCTTGTTGACCATGTCCTTTTCTTTACAGAAGCTTGTCAGTTTCAGGAAGTCCCATTTATTAATTGTTGCTCTCAGAGTCTGTGCTACTGGGTTATTTTTAGGAAGTGATCTCTGGTGCCAATACATTCAAGTACTTCCCACTCTCTCTTCTATGAGGTTTAGTGTGGTTGGTTTTATGTTGAGGTCTTTGATTCATTTGGACTTGAGTTTTGTGCATGGCAATAGATTTGGATCTATTTTTCTACATGTTGATATCCAGTTATGCCATTTGTTGAATATGCTTTCCTTTTTCCATTTTATATTTTTTGCTTCTTAGTCAATAATTAGGTATTTGTAGGTGTATGGATAGATATCCAGGTCTTTGATTCAATTCTGTTGGTCCTCCTGTCTGTTTTGTTTTTTTCAAATACCAGGCTGTTTTCAGTACCATAGCTCTGTAGTAGAGTTTGAAGTCAGGGATTATGTTGCCTCCAGAAGGTCCTTTATGGTATAGGCTTGTTTGGGCTATCCTGTGTTTTTTTTCCTTTCTATATAAAGTTGAATATGGTACTTTCAAGGTCTGTGAAGAATTTTGCTGGGATTTTGATGAACATTGCATTAAATCTGTATATTGCTTTTGGTAAGATTGTCTTTTTTACTATGCTAATTCTACCTACCCAAGAGCATGGGAGATCTTTGTACTTTCTGGTGTCTTCTTCAATTTCTTTCTTCAAAGATTTAAACTCTTGTCATACAGGCCTTCCATTTGTTAGAGTTATCTTCAAGATATTTTATTTGTGGCTGTCGTAAAAGGTGGTGCTTCTCTAATCTTTCTTTCAGCCCACATATTATCTGTGTAAAGGAGGGCTACTGATTTTTTTTTAGTTAATCTTGTATTATGATACAATACTGAAGGTGTTTAGACATTGAAGGAGCTTCTTGGTAAAATTTTTGGGGTCACTTATGTAAACTATTATATCATCAGCAAATAGTGAGAGTTTGACTTCTTTTCTCATTGCTATCCCCTTGGACGCCTTTACCTATCTTATTGCTTTAGCTGGAACCTCAAGTCTATTAAATATATATATAGAGAGTGGACATCTTTGTCTTGTTCTTGATTTCAGTGCAGTTGCTTTGAGTTCCTCCATTTATTTTGATGCTGGCTGTTGGCTTGCTGTATATTGCCTTTGTTATGTTTAGGTATGTTCCTGTATTCCTGCTCTCTCCAAGACATTTATCATGGAGGGGTATTGTATTTTGTCAAAGGCTTTTTCAGGATCTAATGAGATGATTGTGTGTTTTTTCCCCCTAGTTTGTTCATATGGTGGATTACATTAACAGATTTTCATATGTTGAACCATCCCTGCATCTCTGGAATGAGGCCAACTTGATTATGGTGGATGATATTTCTGATGTGTTCTTGGATTTGATTTGCCAGTATTATATTGAGTATTTGTAATTCTGTCTAACACCTACCACAATGGCTAAGATCAATAACACAAGTGATCATGCTGGCAAGGCTGTGGACCAAGGGGAGCACTCCTCTATTGCTGTTCATAATGCAGTCTTATACAGCAGCTATGGAAATCAATATGACAGTTCTTCAGAAAGTTCCACAGAATTGATCTACCTCAAGAACCAGCTATGTAGCACTCTTAGACATTGTGGTGATTTGAAAGAAAATGCCCCTCCCAAAAGAGTGGTACTAATAGGAGGTGTGGTCTTGCTGGAGTAAGTATGGTCTTGCTGGAGGAAGTGTGTTACTGTGGAGGCAGGCTTTGAAGTCTCATATATGCTCAAGCCATGCCTAGTGAGACAATTCTCATTCTGTTGCCTTTGGATCAAGATGTAAGAACTGACAACCCCAGCACCATGATTGTCTACATGTTGCCTTCCTTTCCTCCATGACGAAAATAGACTAAACCTCTGAATTGTAAGCGAGACACCCCAGGTAAATATTTTCCTTTGTAAGTTTTGCTGTGGACATGAAGTCTCTTCACAGTAATAGAGACCTAGCTAACACAGGCATATATCCAAAAGATTCTGCCTTTTACCACAGGGTTATCTATGATAATAGCAACTTTACTTATCATAGCCAGAATTTTTTTCATCAAAAATAATTTAAAATACAAAGAATCAGTCAGACCAATCCAACTCAGATAAAACTATAGCTAGATTCTGGTGAATATTACTTTTATAAATACAACCCCATAGCATTCTGTGGACAGTTGTATGTGTCTGTGTTATCTCTATATATAAATGTGATGTGGGATTCCCCTCTATACACTCTGAATATGTTTTATTACCATTAGTTATTAAAAACTACTTTGGCTTACAGCAGGGCAGGATATAGTTAGGTGGGAAATCTAAACTGAACTAAACTAGACTAAATCTAAACTGAAGGTAGAGTTCATCAAATACTATGTAGTTACCCAAGAAGAAAGATGTGAGGGAACAAACCATGAGCTTTGTGGTAAAATATGAAATAATGGAAATGGGTTAATTTAAGATGTAAGTGTTAGTTAATAAGAAGCATGAACTAATAGGCCAAAGAGTATGCAATTAATATTAAGCCTCAGAGTGGTTATTTTATAAGCAACTTTGGGAATAGGAATGCAGAGAAAACTTAATCCAGGGGAACCAGAATATTTGAAGCAAAATGCACATAAAACAATTTAGAAAATATGCACAATTGTTATTTATTTTTACTTAAATTTAAAATTTTATGTGACTATATTACTTATTCTAGGTGAATATATTCTTATTTTTAAGCAAGTTAGTTTTTATGAAATTTGAATAGTAGATAAGGTTAGGTCTGTTTTCTATCTCATGCTTCTTGTTTAATATTGTATTTACAAGATTAAAAATCAAAAGTTTGATAATCAGAGATTAATTCTCTGGCATATATAAAATGCCAGAATATACAATATTTAAAATTGAAATCAAGCATTTTATGTCATTGAAAAGGACATAATTTTATCACTAGGTGTCTGATTTCTTGATATTAAATTTCAAGACACTAAACTGTGACAGCATAATAAAAGTATTTAAAGGAAGCCACTATTATATGCAAACATTAGCAAAGAACTAAATAGTCGAAATAAAGACTTTCTGGAAGCAGTATCAAGTGCATTAATGAAATTCAAGCTTCCAGTGTTTGTTAAAGTATTGTCTGAAATTTTTTGGATGCAGTGTCTTTATGAAATAATTAGGAATGATTTTTTTTAAACAGTAGTAACACATACAGAGTTACTACAGAGGTAACAGGATTTCTTTTCACTGTGTACATTTATTGAAGAAATATGAGAAGAGGCAAAGTGTTTTCATTTTGGTGGCTTACATAAAAATGTGGCAATATTCTCTACTGTCTTATTAAAAAGACAGTTCCATTTGGAAAATCATAATTTGACTAAAATGGACAAATCACTCATTTCAATCACTGTGTATTTGAAACTTATACAATTTGTGAAAGTGGAATCCCAGAAAGAACTGTGTGAACTGCTAAGGACAGGAAGCAATCAATAGTCCTATTCAAATTGGAGTGCCATGAACTATAATAATTATAATATAATTATATAATATAATGATTATAATAATTTTAAATATGGTAAGATATTTCTAAATTGCAACTGTGGCACTCCTCTATTGGCGGTAATGAACAACTGCTTAGTTGTTGACCAAGGTTTTCTGTCCTATCCAGTCCTTGTCCTGCCCATTTTCCATGGTCGTTAAGTCCCAAGGAATCACACAGAGGTCTACACTAATTATAAATTGATTGGCCCTTTAGCTCAGGCTTCTTATTAATGTTTAAAACTTATATTAGCCCATTATACTTGTCTATGTTAGTCACATGGCTCGGTACCTTATTCGGTGAGGCAGTCACATCTTGCTTCTTCTGAGGCTGCGTCACAACTGTGGACCAAGGTTTCTTCTTCCCAGAATTCTCCTGTTCTTGTCACCCTGCCTCTCCTTCCTGCCTGGTTGTCCCACCTATACTTCCTGCCTGGCTACTGGCTAATCAGCATTTATTTAAAATATAATTGACAGGATACAGACCATTGTCCTACAGCACCTAATTTCTTATTATAGCCTGCTCAATGGGAGGAAATTAATGAAAGATACTATGAACAAATATTGCATGAGGCCAGTGAGGGCATGGATCTTAGAAGAAAACCTTCTACCACTTCACAAGTCCAGCATAATTTCTAACCACACTACAAAATTTATCCTTATAACATATCTCTCACTGCTCATCAAAGCAGTTTCTATGTGCAGTAAACAGAGACAATCACAGAAAGTCGCAACTGATAATACTGCAGAGATCAATAGATCATGGCTGGGGATCAGTCCAATTGATACATCTGCACCTAAGTCTCATGGAACACCACAAATGAAAGGGAGAAAAGAATGTAAGACCTCAAAGATCAGAAAGTCTGTGGTGAGATGTATCTTTAAACAACAAGGAAGCTAGCCCCATCATACCTGTAGAATGTGATTGCCTAAAGAAAACTTGAACAATGATAATATCAACAGACAAGAAAGGCAGAAATCTAAATGAGATCCATCCCAGGCAGAGCAATATAGGCCACTAATGACTGCCAAGAGTGGGAGAATTAGCTTCTCTCAGGGCTGAACCCCCTAATGGTTATTCCAACCAAAATGGTCAGCCCTTACATTTTTTCTTTTGTCTTGTTTTAGCAAATATTACAGGTACTATATTGTTTAAGGGTGGCTAGTGAGGGCATCTGTATCTCAGAATGTCAAAAAGAAATAATTCATTTTCCCTCATTTAGTTTAATGTTGTCTCTTGATTTTGTATGGCTAACATTTTACTAAGATCTGGGTCTCCTGTTCCTGTTTTATTAAGGTTTGTTAGCAGGAAGAATGTTAAATTTTGTCAAGTGATTCTTCTGTATCTGTTGACATGACCCATGGTTTTGTTCTTGATTCTATTATCCACTGCAATGTATTGATGTATTTGCATTCATTGGAACAAGATTGCATCCCTGTAATAAAAACATTTTGTAGCATCCACCTATTCTTTCTTTGTTATGCACATTTTGTGTTTTGTACTATATGACACAGTAGATTTCTTTTTCTGTGCCTTCTTAGTTGTTCTGTATGCCTCTTGCACCTGGATATGGATATCTTTCTCTTGATTTAGACAATTTTCTTCAATTTTTGCTGAAAATATTTTGTCTTTGAACTGGATTTCTTCTCCTGTGCCTGTTTCATGGATTATTTCTTTTCACAAAGTCCCAGAATTCCTGAATGTTCAGTTTTAAGTGTTTTATTTAGACTCATCATGTATTGTCTCAGAGTAGTTCAGTTCCACTACTTTGTCTTCAAGCCCTGACAGTCTCTTCTCCATGGATCCATTCTGTTCGTGAGACTTTCTATTCAGATTTCTGTCAGACATACTGCCACTTTCATTTCAAGTTTCACTTTGTTTTTCTTCAAGATTTCTACCTCTTTATTGAGTTTTATTTCCAGATCCTAAATTGTATTATTTGTTTCATACACCTGTTGGTTTGTGTTTTCTTGGTTTTTATTCCATGGTTTAGTCATACCTTCTTTGAGTTCCTGAAACATATTGGTACATGTTACTTCTTAAAAATTTACTTCTCCCACATCTGTCCCTACTCCCCTGTTTCTCTCTGTGTGTGTCTTTCTTTGTGTGTTTTATTTACATGCACATGTATTCCTGTGAAAGACATGAGATCATGTGGAGAAGGAGGGGAAATAGTTTTGAGCCTCCTTATGTGAGTACCATGAAAATAAAAATTCTATTCCTCTGAAAGAGTGGTACATGATACTGACCCCCTCTCCAGCTACTAAAATGGTTAATTTGAGTTCATTGTTTTTGTGTCATTTAATTTATTTTCTCAATGAACATTATTATTGGAGTACTAATTTTAGAGAAGTCGTATCATCTTGTTTTTTTCATTTCATTTCTTGTTTTGCAATGGGACTAGAGCAAGAAGTTCATTCTAGGACCCTGTCTGGCTTGAACCTGTGCATGATGCTAAAATCTCTGCGAATTCTAATGTGCATCAATCCTGTTGTGTTTGGAGGACACTGTTTCCTTGGCATCATCATTCCCCTCTGGGTCTTGCACTCTTTTCACCTCCTCTTCTGCTTAGCTCACTGAACCTTGAGAGGAGTGGTTTGATGAAGATATCCCATTGAGTACTTCATGTTCCCAAATTTCTCAGACTCTGAATATCGTCTAATTGTTGACCTCTGTTTTACTTCCCATCTACTGCCAGAGGCTGAGCAAAGAACTGAACTATAGTCATAACAAAGTGTCATAAAGAGTCATTTCAGTGCTGAGAAAGGCAAGTGAATATGGGTTCCTCTGGCGAACTCCCCGACCAGTGAGGAATAACAACCACACTCAGGATTCTTCTCTTATCACGCTTTTATTGGAGAGCCTCTCGGTTGAAGGGATTGCGGGAGCTAGGGGAGTGAGGGGAGCAAGGGGAATGCAGAAGCGAGAGGAGAAAGCGGGAAGCGAAGGGGCTAAGCTCCGAATGGAGCCTGCTTATATAGGGAAAAGGGACACGATTCACACCTCAATTGGCTGCAGATATGCCCGCTGGCACCAGGGTCCTCAGGATTGGTTAGGGACCCCAAGGTTAAAGCGCATTCGGGAAGCGCCTGGATACTCAGTCCTGGAGCATTGCCAAATATGGAATTGTTTACCTCTGAACTGCGAGGGTGAAAGCGCCATCTTGTAATGGCTTTTGCCTGTGGCTCCCTGCAGGTTCCCACTTCTAACCAAGAAGCTATCTATAATTGACATCTGCCTGCAAAAAAATTGGTTTCTCAATCTTATTTCCTTGGGCATGTTAACTGAAGAGACTCACAGATCACAGGGTGTTCCTCTCTGGAACCAGTATTAGTCACAGCCCACACTCAAACACCAGTTTCCAAAACAAAGAGATTTAAGGTGTTTGAATATGAATCGGGCAGAAACAGTAGCAAATAGTTTTGCAAGTGTTAATTTTAAGAGGGACAAAGGGCCAGTCTGTGTTAGAATGACCTAGGATGGGTTGGTAAGTTCTAATTGGACATTTTAATTGGGGTAGCCAACTGGGAATTTTTGATTGCCGGACCTTGATGTTTTGATAGTTGGATGTTTGTGATCAGCTTCAGGAAGGAGTCAGGCATAAGAAAGTGGCCAAATAGATCATGGTGACTAGTATTAGGAATGTCACCTAAATCTTCAGCAAAGGAGATGGAATGGGAGGGCAAGACCTGAGGAAATTCAAAGAATCATTAGGTCTTAGTACAAAAGCCTGTATGCCACAAATTGGAAAATGTAAAAGAAATGGAAATTTTTTTAGATAAGTACCATATACCAAAATTAAATCAAGACCAGGTAAACAATTTAAATAGACCTATATGTCACTAGGAAATAGAAGCTGTCATCAAAACCCCCAGTCAAAAAAAGCCAAGGACCAGATGGTTTTAATGCAGAATTCTACCAGAACTTCCAAGAAGAGCTAATATCTATACTCCTTAATGTGTTTAACATAATAGAAACAGAAGAGTCATTGCCAAACTCTTTTGATGAAGCTATAGTTACCCTGATAAAAAAAACCACACAAAGATTCAACCAAGAGGGAGAATTACAGACCAGTCTCACTCATGAACATCAATGCAAAAATTCTCAATAAAATACTGGCAAACTGAATCCAAGAACACATCAAAAAATCATCCATTATGATCAAGTAGGCTTCATCCCAGAGATGCAGGGCTGGTTCAACGTATGAAAATCTAGCAATGTAATCCATCATATAAATAAACTGAAAGAAAAAAAAAGATATGATCATTTCTTTAGATGCTGAAAAATCATTTGACAAAATTCAACACCCCTTTATGATAAAGGTCTTAGAGAGATTAGGGATACAAGGATCATATCTAAATATAATAAAAGCAATATACAGCAAGCCGACAGCCAACATCAAATTAAATGGAGAGAAACTCAAAGTGATTCCACTAAAATTAGGAACAAGACAAGGCTGTCCACTCTCTCCAAATCTCTTCAATATAGTGCTTGAAATTCTAGCAATAGCAATAAGACAACATAAGGAGATCAAGGGGATTCGAATTGGAAAGCAAGAAGTTAAACTTTCATTATTTGCAGATGATATGATAGTGTACATAAGTGACCCCAAAAACTCTACCAGAGAACTCCTACAGCTGACAAATACCTTCAGTGATGTGGCAGGATCAACTAAAAAAAATCAGTAGCCCTCCTATACACGAAGGATAAAGTAACAGAGAGGGAAATCAGAGAAACATCACCTTTTACGATACCCACAAATAGCATAAAATATCTTGGGGTAACACTAACCAAGGAAGTGAAAGATCTATTTGACAAGAACTTTAAGTCTTTGAAGAAAGAAATTGAAGAGGATACCAGAAAATGGAAGGATCTCCCATGCTCCTGGAGTGGTAGGATCAACATAGTAAAAATGGCAATTCTATCAAAGGCAATCTATAGATTCAATGCAATCCACATCAAAATCCCAACTAAATTCTTCACAGACCTTGAGAGAACAATAACTAAGTTTATATGGAAAACAAAAAACCCACGATAGTCAAAACAATCCTATACAATAAAGGAACTTCTGGAGGCATTACCATCCCTGACATCAACTCTATTACAGAGCTACAGTAATGAAAACAGCTTGGTATTGGCATAAAAACAGAGATGTTGACCAATGGAATCAAATTGAAGACCCAGATATTAATCCACAAACCTATATACAACTGATTTTTGACAAAGAAGCTAAAATTATACAATGGAAGAATGAAAGCATCTTTAACAAATGGTGCTGGCATAACTGGATATCAACCTGTAGAAGAATGAAAATAGATCCATATCTATCACCATGCACAAAACTCAATCCAAATGGATTAAAGACCTCAATATAAATCTGACCACACTGAACTTGATAGAAGAGAAAGTGGGAAGTAGTCTACAATACATGGGCACAGGAGAAAACTTCCTATGCATAACCCCAGTAGCACAGACAATAAGAGCAACAATGAATAAATGTGACCTCCTGAAATTGAGAAGCTTCAGTAAAGCAAAGAACACAGTCATCAAGACAAAAAGCAACCTATTGAATGGGAGATCTTCACCAACCCCACATCAGACAAATGTCTGATCTCCAAGTATATAAAGAACTCAAGAAGCTAGACATTAAAATTCTAAATTACCCAATTAAAAAATGGGGTACTGAATTGAACAGAGAATTCTCAACAGAAGAATTTCAAATGGCCAAAAGATACTTAAAGGACACGTTCAACTTCCTTAGCTATCAAGGAAATGCAAATCAAAACAACTCTGAGATACCATCTTACACCTGTCAGAATGGCTAAAATCAAAAACACTAATGATAGCCTATGCTAGAGAAGATGTGGAGTAAGGGGAACACTCATCCATTGCTGGTGGGAATGCAAGCTGGTCCAGCCACTTTGGAAATCAGTGTGGCAGTTTCTCAGGAAATTGGGAATCAACCTACTTCAGGATCCAGAAATACCACTCTTGGAAATATACCTAAGAGATGCCCAATCATACTACAAAAGCATTTGTTCAACTATGATCATAGCAGCATTATTTGTAATAGCCAGAACCTGGAAATAACCTCGATGCCCCTCAGTGGAAGAATGTATAAAGAAAATGTGGCACATCTACACACTAGAGCACTACTCATCAGTAAAAAACAATGACATCTTGAATTTTGCATGCAAATGGACAGAAATAGAAAACACTATCCTGAGTGAGATAACCCAAACCCAAAAATATGAATATGGAATGTACTCATTCATTAGAGGATTCTAGCCATAAACAAAGCATATTGAGCCTATAGTTCTCAATCCTAAAAAAGCTAGTAATAAGGTGAACCCAAAGAAACATATATATAGATCCTCCTGGAAATGGGAAGCAAACAAGATTGCCAGGCAAAAGTTGGGAGCATTGGGGTGGGGTTACGGGAAGGGCAGATGGGGAGAGAGAAGGGAAAAGGGGGGTTGGGGAGAGCTTGGGGGAGTGTGATGTTTGGGATGTAGGAAGGACGTATATGGGAGCAGGGATGAAGATATCTTAGTTTAGGGAGTCATTTTGGGGTTGGCAAGAGGCTTGGCTCTAGAGGGGTTCCCAGGTGTCCACGGGAATGTCCCCAGCTAGGACCCTGGGCAGTGGAGGAGAGGGTGCCTGAAGTGGCCTTGTTCCATAGTCAGACTGATGACTATCTTGAATGTTACCATCGAACCTTCGTCCAGCGACGGATGGAGATAGAGACAGAAACCCACATGGGAGCACTGGACTGAGCTCCCAAGGTCCAGTTGAAGAGCTGAAGGAGGGAGAACATGACCAAGGAAGTTAGGACCACGAGGGTTTGGTGCACCCACTTAGACAGTGTGCCTGAGCTATTGGGAGCTCACCAAATCCAGCTGAACAGGGACTGAAGGAGCATGGGATCAAACTGGACCCTCTGAATGTGGGTGACAATTGGGGCACACTGAGAAGCCAATGATAATGGTTGGTACTGGGATTTGTCTCTACTGCATTTACTGGCTTTTTGGGATCCTATTCTATTTGGATGCACACCTTCCTAAGCCTGGATGGAGGGGGGAGGGCCTTTGACTTCCCACAGGGCTGGATACCCTGACCTCTCTTAGGACTGGAGGGGGATAGAGGGAGGGTGAGTGGGGGAGTGGGAGGAGGGGAGTAAGTGGAAATTTTGAATGGTATTATCTATAAGGTAATAAAAAATAATGTGCTGAAAAAATTATAAAACAAAACAAAACAAAAAACCAAACCAAACCAAACAAACAAACCCCCCAAAAAAGTTGAACTACCTTTCCTTAGAGGTAAGAGGAAGAAAAAATGAGATGTGTGTGATCATTAGGGCGCACAGGCATGCAACCAGCACAAGACTTCAGATGACACTGTTAGTTTCCCTACTGATAGGAGGAGGGGGAGCAGAGTGTTCCTTTGTAGTGTACCTGGGAGTCAAATTTAAGACATTGGACTGTGGGCTTGGGGTCCCAGGCTTGTGAAATGCTATCTGTGGGATGGACATGCGCATGGCTCCAGAGACTCATCATGGTGGTCTTCAGATGTCATGGAGTAGCTTTGTGAGGCGGTAAGAGTAAAGTCTCAATTAGGTTTAAAGTTGACTTTCCTTTCATAGTGTCTGATTCATCCTGGACATTGTTTTATATCCCTATTGATGTGCATACTACTCTTGTTATGTAGCATTTTATACATGTATCTCGTAGGTTCAATTACCTATATTTGTTAGTAATGTGAAGTGTGTCCATTTGGCTTCCCTTATTTGTGAACTAATATAATTTTGAAGATCAAGAGAATATGTACGTACATCATTCAAGTCTGGTGTTGCTTATTGTGCTTGTCTGTCTGATTAATCCATATTTAAAAGAGTGCTATGGAAAAACCCAATTGTTTATTCGCTTAAATGTATTTCTTCTTTAGATCTATAAATATGTTTCATATATTAAATGGGTTATACACATATCTAATTTATGTATATATATATTTAGTAAATTTATTTTACCATTTTACAAGGACCTTAATTTTTCTTTTTTAGTTTTTGCTTTATGATCTATTTTCTCTGACATGAATAACCATGCTGCTGTGGTTTTGGTTTCTGTTTTCATGGAATGTCTTTATCATTCATTTGCTATAGTCTTAATGTGGTGTCTCCCTAACAATACATGTTGCTTCCACATCATCTTCATAACGATACCGTAGTGGGGTTTTCCAGGTGATTGTGTCCAGAAGCCTTTCCTCACTAATGGAGTTAGTTTCATTAAAAAGACACTGCAGAGCATTTCCTTGCCAAATGCTGCCATGCAGTGGCACCTACGTAAGAAAAAAACATGTCATGGGCAGTTACTAAATTTTATGCCATCATCTTAGATATGTTCTGTACAGCTTTCTGACATGAGTGCCTTTTTAGGCAGCACATCCAGTTTACAGCAACTTGTTACAGTGGTGCTGACAGACAACTGCCTTCACAAGTGTTAAAGTTAAATACCATTATTTTTAAATTATTTTAAACTAGTAATATTTAAGCATTTCCTTGACATTTCAACAGTATGTCCACTGTCTAATCTTCTATTTTTTGAGACCTACATATTTATCTTTTAGATTTCAACATTTTGAAATGTTAGACTTTTTTTTGCCAAAAATAATTAAGAGAAGGCTGTTTAAGAGTGAAAAAGATCACCTTTAATTATGTATTTGAAATTCTCAGAATTACATGCTTAAATGCCAAATAGAATATTCTATACCATAAATCAATGAACTGCTATTTGATATTAAAATCATCACTGATATCTTTATAGTTCTCCACAGATATTATTGAACTTTTTTGATATCCTTGTCTTAAGTAACTTATTGTTATGGTTTTAAACTGATTGTGTTAATGGTAGAGATATAGAAAAATAAAGATAAACATCTATATTCCTTTGTTTAGGCAAGAGTTATATCCTTAGTAACCATGGTACACGGAAAACAATGTTTAAAATCCATTTTACACACTAATGTTTTATTGATCAGAGTTAGCAGGGCTTTTGAATGTTGCTTGTTTTCATTGGTCAAACAGGAGCTATGGTGCATTGCTGCCACCCATTTTTACAGTATCATGTTACATATTTATAGCCCAGTAATAAAAATATAAGACTGCAGCATGAGTTGCTTAATATATATCACTTTTTCACTGTCATAAGGTACACAAGTCATGTTTGGTATTGTAAACTAAAAACTGTCTTTAAAGATATCAAGTAGAATCCCTTAACACTATTACCTCTAAAGATTAATATAGTTTTTAAATAAATTTTATTGTATTTATTGTTAATTTCCTTTTCTATTACTTTGGGTACAAGTATATATGTGCTTATTGCCTGTTCGGAATAATTATAGTTTTTAATATTGACATTTTGATAGCTATTGAATCATATACCCAGTTAATTTTAATTTCTTTGTGTAATTGTTGAACATTTAAATTGAGAAATTAATATGCTCAGAAATTAAAAATACTTTTAGATTTGTTTATTAGCATAAAATATTATGCAGCATTATTTATATTAATTATTAATGTTAAGTATGACAGTTTGGTTGTTACATATTTGTGAAATAATATTAATTTGGAGACTGAGACAATATGGGTTCAGTTAACTGTGAATCAGAGAATTAGGTTCAAAGTATTGAAGAAAATTGGAGAACTGAAAAGTGGTGGATCAAAGCAGACACTGAAGTAATTGCATTTTCTTGTCATTGTTTATTGTGCTAGGACATACCACACTCTCTAGTTTAGGTATTTTCAATGCACTTTTTTGCATTTGTAACAATCATATGTCAGGCTCCAAATTAATCAAGTTTATATTTATGAGAAGAAATGAGTTAAACAATACTTCAAACATAAATTGAAACTGTATTAGTAATATGCATGCGTATTTTTAAACAAAAGTTCATTCATTCTTTAAATGAAGGACTTCTTTTTGTACAACTGGGATAATCAATGTGACCATCAATGCACAGTGTACGAAATGAAGGTGATGTTTCTGCCTTTTGATATCCATGTTTACATGTAAATTCTACATAGTCCCCTGATTGCATATAAATCTTTCCAGTTTCTCTCCATTTGAGATTTATATTGTGTTTTCCCATAATTTCTTCTGATGTTATACATGGATCTGAAAGAAAAAATACCAAAATATTATTAAGTAATTCATAAACTAACAGAAACTCAGCTTTCAAGCATTATTTCTTTATTTGAAAAACCTGTCAATAAGTCTGACTCTAACTAGAAAATAAGCAGCCAACAAAAAATGCCTAAAGAAAATTTAAAAAAACTGAAGGAATGCATTTCTAACATAGCTTCCATAACATAATATTCTCTGGTTAGAGCAGCATCTAAAAATGAAAAAAAAGCTGCCAGTATAAAACATTGAGAACATATAATTCCCACCATAGCAGAAGATGCATAAAGCGAGTGTGGGAAAGAAGCAAATATAGGTGCAAACATTCTCTTAAAAGTCCCTTTGAGATATTTCAGAATGAATGTGCTGAAAATGGCTAAGATGGGAAACCATCTTGATTACCATCAATTAATAAATGCATAAAGACAGTGTCATATATTCATATGATGGAATATTTTTCAGACATCATAGATAATTTTTTATTATTTGAGTGAGAAAATGACTGTGCAGGACAATAAGTGTAATGAGCCAAAGAGAGGATGTTAAGCTTCATGTATTCTCTTTTACAGGGAAAATTAAAAAAAAAAAAGAAAAGTTCTCCTGAATATGTAACAGTGGCAGAGTATGAGTGGTATGAGTGGGAGGGTGAGTTAATAGAGGTGGAGGGACATTAAGTGAAATAAGACAAACACAAGAAGAAAAGTCCTTTGTGATCTTTCTCACACAGTGGAAAGAAAAACAGATTGTTCCTGACTGCCTGGCAATTAATTAGTAGAATTAGATGGTATATTTAAGGGAAGGGGAGGGTGTATGAGAGGTGCTGGATTTAGTCACAGCAAAATGTACACAGGTATGGAAATTTTATGCTGGCATGAAAATTTATGACTATCAATACATGTTAATAATCACTCAATAATGAATTGATGGGGAATCTTTGCCAACCAATTATCTTTAAGAGGTGGGACCAAGTTAGGGTGTGGCTTTCTGGGACCCAGAAAAAAATGGCATATGGTCCAGGTGCTCTCTCTCTATGTGGTTTTCTCACAGCACAGCTGAGCTTGGACTTCTTATTCTTGTTTCATGAGTTTTCCCCTTATAATAAATAAAAACATAATTGTTTTATCTTTTAGCTACCCTGGTTATTTACCGAATGGAGCTAACTTCTATAATGAATAATGAATAACATATAATTTTGTTTTCTATTTTTATATAAAAATCTAATAATCTTGTTTTCTTCACATGCTGATATTTGGTAATCATGCAAGTGAAAAAACAGTAATTATAATATATGAATATGTTATTATAAAGATAAAAATATCCCAATTATGAAACTGACTTTCCCATGTTCTATGAAAATGAGTTACTTACTTAAACATTTTGGTGGCTCTGACCATTCTCCATTTCTACATGTTATTTTGTTGTTGCCCTGCATTTTATAGAAGGACTTGCACTGATATTTGACTGATGATAATGGTGGGTATTCTGGTAAAGGGAAGGAAGTGATGTCTCCATTGTCAATAGAGGGAGGAGGCCCACATTTCCTGTTTGGATCTAAGAACACAATATTTGAATGTTTGAGAGATCAAGCCAAAGTACAGGCTCAAACAGAACCAATGAAAGTACAGATTAAACATAATATCAAGGCTTTAGTGGTTTGTGGCTACAGAAATTATTGCTTGAAGAAAGTTTAATTACATAAACTGAGAAAAATACATGTTATGCTTATTTATAAAGAACCTTTGAGAAGAAAAACAGTGAAAGAAAATAAAAAAATAGTTAAGTGGAAACCTACCTTAAATGAGCAGCACAGAATTTATTAGTAACTGATATTGTAGCTATAACAAAAACACCTGGCAAAGGAACTTACAAAGGGAATTATTTTTTGGCTCTTTGGCTTTGGCTCACAATTGGAGGCCCAGTCATTATGCTCTGAAAGTCATAGTGGTGAGAACACAAAACAGCTGGTCAGACTGTGTTTGCAGTCAGGAAGCAGAGAGAGGTTACTGTTGTTACCCAGCTTACCCTCTCCTTTTATGAGTTAGAGGTTCCAGCACATGGAACAATGTTTACCGGTGCAGAGTGTTCCTTCCCATGCAGTTACCCCAATCTAGTTATCTTAGTCTAGTAGATTCTCAGAGACATATCCAGACGCTTGTTGACTGGGTGATTCCTGCTGACAACCAATACACATTGAGATGACAAGTGTATGGTGCAGGATTGGCTTAACAATAAAGCAAAGTTACTTCTTTTCCTTTCATTCCCTTTAAATTAATTTCCTTACATTGCACAAGATATAGCGTTTTTTCCCTGAGATTATAAAATCAAACACCAATTGCTATTTCATTTCTTAAAACCAAAGCCTACCACCTCAGCTTTTTCTCACATCTATTTATGAACCATGACGATCTACACTTGTTTATTCTCTATATTATCAAATTATGGAGTAAAACATTAGATTTAGAGTATTCTCTAGTACTGCACTGTGGATGTGCTCACCATACCCACAGGTTTATGAGGATAATAAAAACAAACTATAGAACACAGGTAATTTAACTGGCAAAGAAAACTTTGCAAATATCTTATTTATAACATCAAGATGAAGATACCTATCTAGCTTCTTTTTACCCTTACTCTCACTTCTTTTATTTTTCCTTCTTTTATCTAATCCTATTTCTTAAGAAAAGAGAGTGAAATCAGAGGAGAAATGATCTCTTTGAAGTAGTGCAAAGGTACAACTGATGAGGTTAAAACAACTTCATGTAGGTTTGTGTATTTTATTAATGTACTTTTAATAAATTTTACTTATTTGTTCTTTTTATATATCACCATATAATTCTATAAAATAATAATTATTAATTCCCTTCTAAAGCAAACAGCTTGACTAGCTCAACTATCTTTACTGAGGCAGACCAGGATGAAATACTGTTAGAGCTAAAGGGGATGAAGGACACCAAGGACTTCTAAACATATCAGGCCCATGTAAACTCATAGGGTGAGTGACATTATACACAGAACATGCATGAGTCTAAGCTATGGTGTGGGAAGTCCTTCTGTATGTGTGTTGCTTTTGTTGGACAATGAATAAAAAAGATGCTTTTGGTCAATGGCTTGTCAGAGTGGAGCTAGGTGGGGAAAACTAAACTGAATGCTGGGAGAGAGAAGACAAGAGTCTGTAGAAATCATGGAGCCACCAGAAGAGAAAGATGCGAGCCGCCAGCCAGAATCTTGCAAATAGGGCACGAGTCTCATGGTAAAATATAAAATTATTATAAATGGGTTAATTTAAAATATAAAAGCTAGCTAAAAATATGCTTAAGCTATTGGCCAAACAATATTGCAATTGATACAGAGTTCTGTGTGGTTATTTCAGGTCAGAGTGGCCAGGAAATGAACAAGTGGCCTCCTACAAGAGATTGGCTTAACAATGTGGGTAACTAAATCCACATAAAAACCTGAGAGAGCTTGAAAAGGAATTCTAGACAAAATAAACCAGAATTTAAAGCATATTCTTGCTCTATTTGCTGATGGCAAGCAGAGACTGACTCCTTTAAGAGAGGTCTTCCTGATTCAGTGGTAGTAGCAAAAGAAAAAAACGGCATGGTTTCCAAATGGTAGCTCCCTGGTTCATGCTGCCAGCCGAGCTCTGGCTCCTTCGGGGTGGTTGAGCACTTGAATAGGGTTTGTGAGTAGCATGTTACAATCTGCTTAATGGTGATACATAGATTCATCATATACTTAGAACTGGGTTAGTGTGCACGGCTCACAGGAGACAGTGAACAGACCTCTGCCGTGTGGACTTAATGGTGATACATAGATTCATTGTATACTTAGAACTGGGTTAGTGTGCACGGCTCACAGGAGACAGTGAACAGACCTCTGCCGTGTGGACTAGGTGGAGGCAAAAGGCAGAGCAGCCTTGGTCCTAACACCGCTGAGAAGTGCTCCTTGACAGCAAAGGATTTCAGCTATACAATAGGACAGATTCAGACATAAAAGACCTCTGAACAAGACACAGTGTGCATAAAAAATGTACATAGACTTGGGAGAGAAAAGAAAAAGAGTAAAGACACAGTAAATGTAATATAAAAGAGTACAGACAGTCATAGATTAAAGGAGTACAGATAACAAAATAAATATTAAGCTTGTAGAAAAAGTAATAGAATAAGAAAAATAAGCCACATAAAGACTAAATATAAACAGAGTCTGGATTATGTATATTATTGTATTTTCTTTAAATTTTTGACAGTGAAGGAGCTAAGGGCAGCAAGACATTTCATTGTATGGGCTTAAACTAAACCAACATAGGTATTTTTAAAGGTATCTTGATTCTGAAATTTGGGTCAAAGGATTTGTTGCTTTGGAAAAGAGGTTCATCTTTAGTTTTCACAGAAGATGAGAACATATGGATTTCTTTCAAAGTAATGTGGTTTGATGGACCAAGACCATCCAAAAGATTATTGAGAACACCTCCAAAAATTACTTCATGCAACAAAAAGCAGGAAGCAGTTTGGAGAGAACTGTGCCCAAATATCCTAAATGATTACTTATAAATGTTTGTTTACATTTAAAGAGGGTTATGCTATAGAGATTTGCATTGGTATAGATCATAGTTTATTGATAAAAATTCAAGGTCAATTTTGTTATATGTTTATTTCTGCTCTTGATTAAGATATTGTGTTTGTGCAGCTCATTTAAAATGTAATGTATAATTAAGAAATATAGGTTAATAGACAACCATCTATAATAGTCAAGCTTGTAGTCTTGTTAGGTTTTTATATATATATAAGTAGATATATTTCAGTTAAATAGGTATTTTTCAAATCTTTCAAAGACTACAGAATATAGCATTTAAAATGTTTTAAGAGTGCTCGCTTTGGCAGCACATATACTAAAATTGGAACGATACAGAGAAGATTAGCATGGCCCCTGCACAAGGATGACATGCAAATTCGTGAAGCATTCCATAAAAAAAAAGAAAAAAAATGTTTTAAGAACTTAAACTTTTCATGACAATGAGACAAGAGTTTTGGAAGTTGCTTACAATGTACTTCCAGTTTATCTAAGTAATATTATATTCTTCTGGGGTCTTTGATGGAGTTGAATAATAGGTAGTTATAGTTTTCCTTAGTTGTGAAAAAAGATAAAGTAGATATAAATATTGTAACTATAATTTTTGTTTGATACCTGTTTTGTTATATATAATTTTACTATGTTAAAGTTAAAACCTTCCTTTTTATTTAAACAGAAAAGGGGAAATAGTGTGGGAGGTCCTTCTGTATTTGTGCTGCTTTTATTGGATAATGAATAAAGAAATTACTTTTGGCCAATGGCTTGTCAGAGTGGATCTAGGCGGGGAAAACTAAAATAAATTCTCAGAGAAAGAAGGCAGAGTCTGTGGAAACCATGGAGCCACCAGATGAGAAAGACATGAACTGCCAGCTAGAACCTTGCCAGCAGGCCATGAATCTCATGGTAAAATATAAAATTATTAGAAATGGATTAATTTAAAATATGAGAGCTAGCCAAAAATATGCTTAAGCTATTGGCCAAACAATATTGCAATGTATACAGATGTCTGTGTGGTTATTTTGGGTCAGAGTGGCTGGGAAATGAATAAGCAGCCTCCTACAGCAAAGCTAGATGTGACCCCAGTCCTGAGAGGGAAGTGGACACAAACACAGAATCTATCTCCAATTGATTACAGCTCATAACAGAAAAAAAAAATTAGTTTTCTCCAAGGTAGTCTCCCTGAGTATACAAATGATGATAATGGCATATCTCATGCCTAGCTGCAGATAGCTAGCATGAAACAAACTCAACGGCAGTCTTGCAGCTTTAAAAAAATAAAAAAATTTAGATTTTGCTCTGTTTTGAAACCTTTTCCCCACTCAATATATTTTATGCTATATCAAAAAAATTTTTAACCAGATGGTAGTTTAGGAAGTTATAATTGCAAGAGTATTTTTAAAAACTAGAGGGCCAGCTGGGTGGTGGTGGCACATACCTTTAATCCCAGCACTCTGGAGGCAGAGGCAGAGCCAAGCAGATCTCTGTGAGTTTGAGGCCAGCCTGGTCTCCAGAGGGAATCCCAGGACAGGTTCCAAAGCTACAGAGAAACCCTGTCTCAAAAAACCAACCAACCAACCAAACAAACAAACAAACAAAACAAAACAAAAAATAGAAGGCCAAAAGTAATGTTCAAACTGATGGAACATTTTAAAATGTCTATGTATATTTAATCATTTGAAAAATGTTCAAAGCTCTTAACACATGATATTCATGTCTAGCAATAAAAATGATCGTCAGAGAAAAAGAGAAAAAGAATAAATGGAGACACCCCATGCTAGTATCCCACTCTGAAACCTATCATCAGAGATAGAAGTTTGTAGGAGACAGATACCTATAATAGTGCTAGGGAAAGTGAGCTACAGCACACTGACACTGTGACAATGTTTTGCTGGGGGAGAAGACTCTCCACCAGAGGAGAAAGTGTGAGCTGGACAGTTACAGCAGGCTCCATTGGTGGGAGTGCCAGCAACCTTATCACAGATCCTGATCACCAGTCAATGAGAGGGGCTGTCTTAGAGCTCATGTAGGGTAAATTCCTGAAATCTGCACTTTAGTTTTGCTCCAGGGAAGACCAGTATGAACCATTTGCTGAGAATAAACCGTAAAATCTAGAAGAAACAGAATCTGAACACTGATGACCCATCACACTGAACCACTGGCTGCAAAGACGTGTAAATGAGACTGGAGGAGTATTAAGTCTAAGTAGAAAAATGCTGAGGTCAAGTAAGTGGACATTTAACTCTTGTTAAAAGGATTAACATTTCTTTTCGGACTCTTCAGAAATTTGTAGTGGAAACCCAGAGACTGTCATTTATAACTACATGCAGGTGTGGATTTCTGGACATAGACTATATTTTTGTTACAATTATTTTCACTGGTGATAACTTTGTTGTGCTTGACAAATGCAATTCAAAATTTAGTATTATTTTATTAAACTCACAGCACTATTTGAAGAATTTATTAGTATGAAGAGTTACTTGAAAGTATTTGCAGCTAGGAATGGTGGCTCTTGTCTGACATCCCAGCTAATTCAAAATGATCTTCATTGAGTTCAAGGACAAGCTGGGCTACATAAGTAAGTTTCAGGTCATCCTGAGCTTCAACTAATACCCTATCTTCAAGTGTAAGGATATTTTGCTCATGTTTTCATTACATTTGCATGTCCATATAGAACCTTTAATAAAAAACAAAATGTTTGACACCAACATTCATTTTCTAAAGTATGTGATTTACAATGCTGTTAACAATGCCAGGAAACCCTTGCCAATACAGTAATCAGTTTAAAAGATAACACTTTCATTAGCTTTTCCCTAAAGTCTGTTGGGATTTAAAAATGTACACATTACAGTTTATATTTATAACTCATTTTAGGTCTTTATCTCTTTAATCATGTCTTGATTCCTATGAATCATGGTTTTGCAGACAGAGAATGGGTTGACTTTATCATGAGCAGTATGTCTTCAGAATGTACTCCTATGATATTTCTACTTATTACATCCACTTGAAATAGACACATAAACCAGTATATTTGGATATCCCTTTAGATGCAACTATAAATCAAGTAGAAACGGCTAGTTGCAAAAGTCAGGAGAAAAAACTTTAACCCATAACAGTAAACTTGATTTTAAACACTACAGATAATGGCAGGAAATGAGACACCGTGTGGTACTTACTGGTGGAAATGCATTTGGGAGGGATGGACCAGCCCTCTTCAGTGCATGCAATGCTGCTCTGATTATTTTGAAGGCTGTAGCCTTGATTGCAAATGACTTGTACAGTATCACCTTGTAAGTGTGTTTGTCCTGAAGATGTAGAACTACCATTTTCCACAAAAGGAAAGAAACATAGTCCTTAGGAAGAAAAAAAGATTAATTCACACTATGGGAGAAATTAATAGCAAGTTAGATTGCATATTAAGGGATTGTTAGAAGACCGACACACCTGAAGCGAGCTATACAAATAAGGTTTCTGAAGCTTGCCAACTCCTGGTGGTCTACAGTGTGAGTTTTCTACAGGAAGCCATGTCTCTACTTTTGAAATAACTTTCCAAATTCAATATTTTCCAACTGAAAGACATCTATATAAAATATTTTTATATACTTGTTTTCTTTTATTTCTGGATGTTTCTTCAACAAGTGATGATGTTGTCTGCTGTACTGATCCTATCTATCCTGTTTCCTATCTTTTTCTTTTAAAACACCTGTCTTCCAAGGTGTGCAGCACACATTCACTAAAGGATCAATGTATTATAGATAAGAAGTCTAAGGATATAATGAACTTTGGAATAGGCAAAAGTAAAATATCTTTCCATAGAATATTTGAGAGCTGTTTTGATTTGCATTTCTCTGATGGTTAATGAGGTTGAAAATTTCCTTAAGTGTCTTTCAGCCATTTTAGATTCATCTGTTGAGAGTTCTTTGTTTAGGTCTGTACTCCATTTTTATTGAATTATTTGTTCTTTTGATAAACAATTTCTTGAGTTCTTTGTATATTTTGGAGATCAGTCCTCTGTCTGATATGGGGTTAGTGAAGATCTTTTCCCATTCTGTAGGTGGCCGCCTTGTCTTGTTGACCATGTCCTTTGCTTTACAGACACTTCTCAGGTTCAGGAGGTCCCATTTATTAATCATTTCTCTCAGTGTCTGTGCTACTGGGGTTCTATTTAGGAAGCAGTCTCCTGTGCCAATGTGTTTAAGTGTACTTCCCACTTTCTCTTCTAAGAAGTGCAGTGTGGTTGGTTTTATGTTGAGGTCTTCAATCCATTTGGACTTGAGTTTTGTGAATGGTGATAGATATGAATCTATTTTCATTCTTCTACATGTTGATACCTAGTTATGCCAGCACCATTTATTGAATATACTTTCTTTTTTACGTTTTATATTTTTTGCTTCTTTGTCAAAAATCAGATGTTCATAAGTTTGTGGATTATTTTCCGGGTCTTCAGTTTAGTCCCATTGGTCCTCTTTTCTGTTTTTATGCAAATACCAGCCTTTTTCAGTACAGGTTTAAGAATCTTACACCTGTAAGAATAGCTAAAATCAAAAACATTGATGACAACTTTATGCTGGAGAGGCTGTGAGGTAAAGTGAACACTCCTCCATTGCTGGCAGATACTGCTTGTTCTTTCCTGGCTACCCAGACCCCAAACAATCACTTAGAAACTATATTAGTTACAATACTACTTGGCTTATTAGCTTATGCATATTTCTAGATAACTCTTACATCTTAAATCAACCTATCTCTATTAATCTGTGCATCACCATGAGGTCGTTGCCTATCAGCAAGATTCAAAAGTCTGTTTTCTCTGGCAGCTATATCGTGTTTCCCTGACTCAGTCTACTTTCTCCTCTATCTCTGCTTGGAATTTTGTTTTACTCTATTCTGCCCTATAATAGGCCCAAGCAGCTTCTTTATTCATTAATCAAACACATTCACAGCATACAGAGGGAATCCTACATCAAACAAGTCTAAAATTCATAATGCCAGAGAATCTAGACAACAAAGAGGACCTTAAGAGAGATATACATGGATCTAATCTACATAAGCACTTGAAAAAGACAAGATTTCCTTAGGGAGCATGGGGATCATGAGATAGGGTAGAAGGTGAGTGGGGAAAGAGGAAGGGAGCAGCGAAAAATATATAGCTCAATAAAAATAATTTAAAAAAGAATATTTGAGAGAAAAGATAATCCAAACACAGTGGACTCTTATTTTTGCACATAAAAAAAAACATGGTTGGGGCTGGAGAGATGGCTCAGTGGTTAAGAGCATTGCCTGCTCTTCCAAAGGTCCTGAGTTCAATTCCCAGCAGCCACATGGTGGCTCACAACCATCTGTAATGGGGTATGGTGTCCCCTTCTGGCCTGCACACATACACACAGACAGAATATTGTTTAAATAATAAATAAATAAACTTAAAAAACACGGCTAAGTTGCTACTAAGTAGATGTTTGACAAGATCTGTTAGTTGTCAAATATATTCATCATCAGCTTCCAATTACTAACTTTTTTGTAGATCACCTGTTGACAATATGTTCTCCATTGGATTTTTCTAAGAAAATTAGTTCATAAAATAAAGACTGTACCGGACCCTTCCACAGCCCAACTCTGTCACATTCTAGACCCCACGGACCCGTCTTCTTTTCTTTCACTCAATATTCTTCTAAGAATAGGTATTTACTCACTGAGACACTTTGGTGTTGGTGACCATCCTTCTTCTGTGCATATTATGCTAGTCCAGAAGGAATTTGAAGGAGACACAAAATTATATTCACAAGAGTAGTATAAAACCTTCCCACTAGGAACAGGGGACAGTGGGTCATATTTCTTTGCATCATATAGTATTCCATGGCTTATTTTTGGAAAATCACAAAGTCTCACTGGAAAAATAAAACAAAGACAAAAAAGCAAATGCTAATCATCACTAGTGAAGCATCAATTATTTTTTATATTTGATGATCATTTTTTATTTCATATAGGTTAAATGGATATAGTTTAAGTGTCTTCTGGTGTATCATTTCATCACTGAAGAACAATGACCACCAAGAAGCTCATAAATAAGTATAATAATTTCTCTATGAACCCACTGCTGTGTTTAATTAGCCAGTACTTCTTGAGTATGTGAATATTTGAGACTGCTATTCTTAATAAACGTGAACTTTACATTTTGGATTGATATGAACTATAATGTTTTGGGGAGTATTCAGAAAGGTAGCCCAACATGACTTTTTAAAAGCTGAAATAGGATGCTAGCATAGAAACTGGACTTCAGAGTAAGTTATGGGTGGATGAGAGGGCTGTGCTTTGCCATCCTTCCTTGTTATTCTCATTGATATCATTGATGTATCTTCCAGGAATGTCGCTAGTGTATGTTTCACAGGAGTAGTAAATATGTTGAGTAGTTAGTTTAGTATGATATATAGGAACGTAATTTTATTTTGTCAAGTTTCTTGATAAATGTACTTCCATTAAAATTAGCAAGGCACCAAGAATCAGAAGATCAATCCAATTAATATAAAACTACAGCTTAATTCTGGTAAGATTGGGTCTATAAATACAACTCCCTAGAATAATGTGGATAATTATATGTGTGTGTGCAATATCTACATATAAAGGCTAAATACATTAAAACAGTTAACATGTAAATTGTTAGGTCAAATGTTTACAATTTTCTACAGGTAAACATTTCTAGACTTGTTTTAGGAAAGTTAGTCCACATGAAATTTTAATAGAACACAAAAATCATATGCTGCTCTTATGTAAACACTGTACAGCTTCCCTCATTATCAATTTAACTTTTACCCAGACTACATAGTGTATACTAGAAATTTTGGTAATATTTTGTAGTCATATCCTCACAAATAGTGAAACATTTCATTTTAATTTACTTAGGGTTAATTCTCAATGTTGCATGATATTTAAAATTATTTTTCCTATTGATTTAGCCTCATGGAACCCGAAACTGCTAACCTGTTATATTTGGTGTTAGGTATTTTTGAAGATATTGGTGGTAAAATCTCCACGTATGTGGTAGGATGTGGTTTCAGATATTCTTTCTGTTTCCCAAATGACAGCATTTTATTTGCATTCACTTATTTGCCCATGTTCTTGTCTTTTCTGAATAACATTGCTACCATCCTCTAACTGTGCTCCACCAGCCTTCAAAACTCTTCCCACACCACTCATCCGATAGCGATGCTGCTGGCTACGAATGTTTACCTCCCTAGTTTTCCTTTATTCACCTAACCAATAAAAATGGAAACTATTATTTTGACTTTACATTCTGGTAGAAATTTGAAAATATCTTTAGTATAGGACGCACACACCACACACACACACACACACACACACACACACACACACGTTTGCTTTGCATGTTATTTGCCTGGTTATGTGTTTGCTTGCTTTTGCATATCACAGTGTGTCCTGTTTGTGGTTTGAACTCCTTCACAATTTTCTTGGTGCCTAAGGAAGCATAAATCATAAATACGTTGCTGCTGTAAGTATGTAGGTTTTTTTGTTTATATAAAAATATTACTTTAATGTATTGATTTTTCTGTTTGGTCAATATGTGAACAGGTAACAAAAAATACAGTTCACACAGGTATTTGCTTCAGGAACTTGTGATAGAGATTCATGACCCTTCCCCAGGACCCTAAATTCTCCTTCAACTTTCTTTTCTGGGGATATCAAAAGTCCTTATATCATTCATACAATTTGTATTTTCCTCCATCTTCTTTTCCCCTTCCTATAAATTCCTTCTTAACACCATCTCTAACTGAGGTTTAAAGCATATAGATGATCACTGATGATCTTTGCACATCTGCCCTTCATTTCAGGCTTACCATGATATCTGTACAGTCTGAAAAATTATATATAATATCCATATCTTATGTTTCGACTAACATAGTTGACCAAGAATACAATAAGCCAAAGTAATATAATAAATTGCAAGAGATGGATAGTTAGGTAGATGATATATATACCATATATATATATATATATATATATGATATACAGACAAAATAGCTGATAGCAAAATACCAGATTGACTGACCAGAATATCCCGAAGAAGTATGAGGCATCAATTTTTTTTCTTCCAGTCAGGTTGCTTTCAAAACATAAAACCATGAAGCTTCCAAGTAAAAAAACAAAAATAACAGCAAGGTAACATCTTCAAATTAGCTTGTAGATTTTCTACAGAAACTGAATAATCATGTTAATGCACCCAGCTGCATTCCCCCTCTGGATTCCCAGAAAGAGCAGAGAAAACAAATGAAAGATAAGCCATGGCAGATTTCTCTACTGGGAGGGGTGCATTTGGAAACTCCAGCTTACTGTTTCAACTTTTTCAGACAATTTCTGCTGGAAGTTGTGAGTACCTGATTTGAACATGTGATCTCTATATGTTGCTATTTATTCTTACATAGAAACATCATCCAAGAAAACTCTCAGTGGGCCTGTTGAGATGGCTGTCATAAATTAGCCACCTTAGAATATTAATGCCAAAGCTTGCCCCATCTTTCTTCAGGGCCTGAAATAACATTTTGCTGACTGTTTGTGTTTCCATTGGCTGATCTCTCATCTATTTGCCAAACTCTTACATACGACTTATTCTTTTATTCTGACTTGCTTCTTTCTCAGTAAATTCACTCGTTCAAAATCAAAGGTGTTACTATTGTAGGCCATTTTCCAGTCTGTACAGAACCAGACACACAGTAACCTCCAATGCAATAGTATGATCTTGGCTAGCTATTACATATATATATATATATATATATATCAACTAATCAAAAAGGAGGTCATGGTTTGAGAACCAGCAGGTGACTATGGGATGGTCTGTAAGGAGGAAAGGAAAGAAAGAAATATAAATTATTATAAACCTAAATTTTTTTTTGGTTTTTCGAAACAGGGTTTCTCTGTGGCTTTGGAGCCTGTCCTGGAACTAGCTCTTGTAGACCAGGCTGGCCTCGAACTCACAGAGATCCGCCTGCCTCTGCCTCCCGAGTGCTGGGATTAAAGGCGTGCGCCACCACCTCCTGGCTTTAAACCTAAAACTTTTTAAAGTAAAATAAATTAATATTTTCTGTCATTTGGCAGGATGTAATTTTCTCTCATTAGAGAGGATGACTATAACTCACAGAGAAATGTGGTAACACAATAAATAAAATATCTTTACATCTCTGAAATAATGTTACAAATCTTGTAAGGGTGGATCTTAGAAAGGATTATCTTGTGCCTATCCTTTTTACTTATGTGAGAAATGTAGAACTATTTAAATTAGCTTTAATTATATATAAAGATCAGCAAAACCCAAATAGCAGGATAAAGTCTTTCTGAAACCAGAGTTAAGCACAGTGACTAAATTTTAGAATCCAACCTCTCTTTCGGGATTGTGATTCTGGGATGTAGTGGAGTTGTCAAACACTGAGGGATTGTCTTCAGACACAATGTCAGTCTAAAGGTAAGATAATTTCATTCTATTTTTTTTACGTTCATTGGAGAGATCAGAAAAAGAGCAAATGACTGGAATTTTAATAGTTTACAACAAAAAGAACAGTGCTCTTCATTGTCTTATTAAAGACATTTCTATTTGATGAATGATGGTTTGATTGAAATGGAAAAAGTTAACTCATTTAAATGACTATAAAGTGAAAACTTATACAATCTATGAAGATGAAATGAACCTCACATAGACCGAGAGACGTTTATAGTCTGCCAGGAGCTTTGCCCTAGATAATGTTTGTTTAATTTTGAGAATTCATCTGGTTACATTAGTTCTTTATGAATTTCAAAAATAAAATTTATTCTCTCCAAATCATATTTAGAGGGCATTCACACTTTGAAGTTCAGAAAACAGAGAAAACTGCCTTTATTCAATTTTCCCTTTAATTACTTATACGAACTATATCCATTAATAAATTGGTTTCTATCATTCAAAATGTTTCCTATTTTATCACTTAAGTATTTTTATAGTTTATTTTCTATTTCCAATATTTTAATAAAATTTAAAATAAATTAAAAAGTATTCTTGTACACATATCAGAAAATACATCTGACTAGAGAGTATATATTTCAAATCTGTCTCCACTTACCTTCTTCGGCAGTAGAAAGCCACAAGGTTAGAGAAACACTGGCTAAGAGCAACATGCTAAACCACCCCATCCTCTAAAATGTAAAGCACTCCAGCAGTGGTGGTGCTCTGGGGACTCTGTACATGACTTTGAATTTCAGTGCATTACTGGAAGCTAGTTTGGTAAATATCAAAGGTCACGCGAGAAGGGCAAAACAAACAATGTTTACTCAGTGCTTTCACATTAATGCTCTAAGTTAATCATTTTACATTTATTAAGCAATGAAAGAGCCAGTCTCCTAGACAATCAAACTAAGTATTGAGAGATTATTCTTTTGCCTTTGTATAGGCACCTTAGCTGGTAGGACTGTTGGTTGCTTCTCTTTTCTCGAAGTTTGCCTGTTAACTGCTGGTGTCATTAATGCCTCACTGAGGAGTCTTTCATGAAAGGTCCAGCTCAGGTCCCTCAGACCCTATGTTTCAACATGGAGTTTTTCTTCATTGGTAGAGACCTATCTTCCATCTGTTGGGGACAGCCAGCTGTAATTAACAATAGTCTGTATTGCTTTGAGCTCAACAACTCAGAAGAGTGTTTCTCTTGCCTAGTTTTAGTGTGTTTCTTAGATTGTGTTTGGTTTTTAGATGAAGTATTGTCAGCCTAATAGGGAAAATTTCATTTAATATTTCTTAGCTATTGTTTTTTCTTCTTTTGAGAACTCTCTCTGAAGATTACAGGCCCATTTTTGAAAGGGTCATTTGTATGTTTTTGTTTGATTTTTTGTCCTTTGAATTCTTTCTGTATTCAGGATATTAATCTTATACATATATTTATAATCTTACATGTAAGATTATACATGCATAATAAATAGCAAAATAATATATAAATATATTAAGTAATATTTGTTAATATTGTATACATATATAAAGGGGTGCTAACAAAGATTTCCCTCATTCTGTGGGCTTCTTCTTCATTCCACTGAATGTTTCTTTAACTATAGAGAAAAAAATTTTTATGAAATTCCAAATGCCAATTGTTATCCTTAATTCTTGTGACAATGTAGTACTATAAAGAAAGACTATTTCTATACCTATATTATGTAGGATACAAGCTATATTTTTTTTCTAGTAGTTTCATTGTTTCAGATTGTAGGCTTAGGTCTTTTATGACTGATAGCTTTTTGACAAGGTTGTAGATACTGGCATAATTTCATTCTTCTGCATTTAGACATCTGGATTTATTAGTAGCATTTGTTGAAAATATTTTTTCCAGGATATGTTTTTCACATCTTTGTCAGATTTTAAGCGTTTGAAATTACATGTTCTTATGTTTTGGTGTTTGATTTTGTTTTACTAGTATACATGTCTGTTTTTGTGCTTATAACATACTGTCTTTACTACATTGTCTGTAATATATCTTAAAATCTGAAGGGTATTCCCTGTATAATTGCTTTTTTTCCTTAATGACTTTTGGGTATTTATGCTTTTTTTCCCTGAATTTGAATCTGGTTTAACATTTTCACAGTACAGGTCCTATAAACCCCAGCTTAAGTTTATTCCTAAGTATTTTTTTTAGGTTATTGTGATTGGGAATATGATCTCTTTCTCTGTATGTTTAAAAATTTCCCCATTTTTTTGGCTGCCACTTTGCTTAGATGATTGTATCTTTTGTTATAGAAGCCCCTTTATTTTAGGAGATCCCATTTCACTAACGTGTGCTATTGACTGTGCTAATGGTGTCTTGTTCAGAGAATTCTCTACTGTGCCAATGAATTCAAGTGAATTCCCAACTCTTCTTTATATGATATTTAGGGTATCCAGTCTTATGATGAGGTCTTTGATCCTTCTGGAGTTTTCATTTTTCAAAGGATGACAGACATAGTTCTATTTGCAATCTTCCACATAGAGCTATCCAAGTTGAACATCTTTTCCTGAAGATGCTGTCTTTTCTCCAGTGTGTATTTTTGTCTCCTTTGTCAAAAGTTCACACATCTGTGGGTGTGTGAAATTATATCTGGGTTTTCAATTGTAATCCTTTAATCAATGTGTCTTTTTATGTCCATACTATTTTTATTACTAAAAATACCATACTATTTTTATTACTAACACTTTGTAATATAACTTAAAGTCTGGGATGATGAGAGCTCCAGCAATTCTTTTATCATTCAGGATTGTTTCAGTCATCTTGAGATTTTAGCTTTGATGCAGGCATTTGAAGACTATTTTTTAAATTTCTCTGAAGAATTGTGCTGGAATATTGATGGGGGATGCATTAAATCTGTTGATTGCATATAGAAGCATTTGTTATTTTTATAATGTTAATCCTACCAATCAATAATCATTGGATATTTTTCCACATTCTTATGTCATCTTTAATTTCTTTCTTCAATGTTTATATGTTTTTACTATTCAAGTCTCTCACTTGCTTGGTTAGAGTAATCCCCAAGACATCAAGACCTTCCTTCCTTCCTTTCTTTCTTTCTTTCTTTCTTTCTTTCTTTCTTTCTTTCTTTCTTTCTTTCTTTCTTTCTTTCTGCTGTTGTGAAACATAAGGTTTCCATGACTTCTTTCTCACCATATTTCTTATTTATTTGTGTACTGACTTTTGTAAATTAGTTTTGTCTCCTATTACAGTTTTGCAATATTTATCAAATGTAGAATTTTTCTAATGGAGATTTTAGGGTCTTTTATATATAAAATCATTTCATCTATGAATAAAGGTATTTTTACTTCTTTATCCTATTTGTGTTAATTTTATATCCTTCAGTTTTCTTATTGTTTTAGCTAAGATTTCAAATATTACATTGAGTATGTGTCAAACATTGGACACTTTTGTCTTGTTCCTGCTAGTAATGAAAATTCTCTGAGTTTCTCCTCTTCTTTGCTGTAAATTGCCTTTATTATGTTAATATTCAACTTCTGTTTGAGTGCTTGTGTGGTTTTGGTATCAAAAAATAACCTCCCTTCCTCCCACTCCCCCCACTTTCCTTCCCACCACCCATCCACTCCTCAGAGAGGGTAAGGCTTCCCATGGGGAGTCAATATTGTCTGTCACATCACTATGAGGTAGGACCAAGGTCCTCCCCCCCTATATCTAGGCTAAGCAAGGTATCTCTCCAGATAGAATGGGCTCCAAAAAGAAATCCACAAGGATGACCCCAGCTTGGACCCTAATTAATAGTCAAGAGTGTACCTGAACTGGTTTTCCCTCTTAATCAGATTGATGACTACCTTAATTGTCATCACAGAATCTTCATCCATCAACTGATTGAAACAGATGCAGAGATTCACAGCGAAGCACTGAACCTAGACCTGTTGAAGAGAGGGAGGAGTGATAATATAATCAAAGGGGTCAAGACTATAGTGAGGATGCCCCCAGAAACAGCTGATCTGAATGAGTGGGGGATCACTGATGCTGGAATGATAATGGGGGAATTTGCATAAAATCAAACTAGGATCTCTAAATGTGGGTGACGGTTGTGTGGCTTCGGCAGTCTGTGGGGCCACTGGCAGTGGGACCTGGCTTTATTCCTATTGTTGAACATTAGTGTTTTTACTTTAAGATTTATTTATTTATTTTGTATGCAGTGTTCTTCCTGCATGTACGTCTGCAGGCCAGAAGAGGGCACCAGATCTCATTATGGATGGTTGTGAGCTTCCATGTGATTGCTGATAATTGAACTCAGGACCTCTGGAAGAGCAGCCAGTGTTCTTAACCACTGAGCCATCTCTCTGGAACTCATAATTTTTTAACCTTTCATGTCTTGAACTGTTTTCATCATTTCATTCCACTGTTTGTTTGTGCTTTCTTTGACTTCACTAAGGGATTTATTCATATCCTCCTTAAGGTTCCTGAACATACTTATAACAGTTATTTATTTTGAAGTACCTGTTTTGTGCTTCAGCTCTGTTGCATTCCTCAGGGCCACCGGTAGTAAGTAAGGTATCTGGGTTCTGGTAGAGACACTGTTTTGGGTGCTACTTGTTAACTTTTGTGCTGGTGTCAAGGCATCTGAGTTTGGGCTGGTTGCAACTTTAAGTGTTAGTATTTTGTCTTGTCTTGTTGCATGGGTGTCATATTGTTTCCTCTTGCCTTATCTAGATTGTAGGAACATGTGGTTGCCTGTATTGCCCAGTAGTTCCTAGCTTACAGGTGTGGCTACTGGTCTCACCGGGGGAAAAAATGATTCTGAGTAATCAGCATTGGCAGTCAGGATTAGTGATATTATTATGGGGAGGATCTGAAAATGTCCACTGTAAGACAAAAGATTTTTTTTTTCATGAGGTTCAGTAGAGTCTCTAGGGAGTGGAGTCAGAGAGGGAGGATAGATCTCTGAAAGTTCCTACATGGCTGGGAATGAGACTCTGGATCTTATTATGTTATCACTTTGATTATTCTGCACCTGTTGATTGAAAATTGAGACTATTGATATGGTGAGTATTATGGAGTAGGGTTTATTGATTCCTGTTATTTGTTTGTGATGGTGGAAGAATTCCCCGATTTTTGATTTACTCTTCTGGAATTAGTCATCCTTTGTACTTATTGGTGTAGTTAACTTCCTTAGAATGATTTTTTTCTTCTATTTCCTTCTGTCTAGCTGGGCTGGTGGGCAGCAATTGCATATATTGGGACAATATTCACTGTAATGAAAATAATTTGCAGATTTCAATTCTTTATTTGTTCTGTACATTTAGTGTCTTGACTTATATAAAACAGAAGATGTTTTTCTGGCCTTGTCTATTTGTTGTTCTATATGCCTCCTCACCTGAATATGGATGTCTTTCCCTATATTTGGGTAATTTTATTTTGTTGTTGGCTGAAAATATTCTGTTACTTTGATCTGTATTTATTCTGTTATGTTTTTGATGAAGAGGTTATGCCTTTTCACAGAGATCCAGAGCTCTTGAATGTTTTTTTTTTAACATAGTATGGAAATTTACATCATGCATACCGATGGCACTCACTTCCCAGTCCTCCAATGTCTGCCCTCCATGACCTCTCCCCCACAAAAAAAGAAAAATAAGAAGAAATAAATAGAAAAAGAAACAAGTCCACTTTGTGTTAAGCAGTGCTATTCTTACCTCATCACGTATTACTGTTTAGGAATAATATAATTGCACTCAGAGTTGAATATTTAGTTGTTTGTCAAATCACTTATCATTCATACATGTGTAAGGATATTTTAAGTGAAAATATAGATAACATTTTGAATAAAGTTATGACAAGAGAATCTATTTATGAAAATATCTCCTCACATGAAATTAAAGAAAAAAATGTATGAAATGGTGTTGCCTCTGTTCTGTGTTTATGAGTACATGTGTGCCAGAAAAAAAGCATCAGGTCTCTTGGAGCAGGAGGTTCAGGTGGCTTTGGCCTCCTTATGTAAGTACTGTGAGGAAAACTCTGATCTTCTGGTAGAGAAATACATGCTTTTAACTGAAGACTCAGCTCTCCAGCCCCTATAATTGCTAATTTGAGTTCATTGTCATTCTGTCATCTATTTTAATATGAGAACACTAATTTTGGAGTGACATATCATCTTTATTTTTTATGTATGCAGGTTTTTTCAATGGGACCTGGGCATCTGGAAGCAGGTCCATAGTTGTAACTTGTGGTAAGATTATGTTTCTCACGTTCATTGAGCTGCCATTTGGAATCTGTAGTTACTTTAACTTCAACTTGACAGGCATTGGATCAGCTGGGTGTTGCATCAAGTTCACTCTTGTGGCTTCTCAGCGCTGATGGGCAATTGTGGTATCAGAAGTTTGAGCTCAGTATTAGCAAGGTAAATCTTCTCACTATGTAAATGAGCCCTCTGCAGAGCAAGAAGGTTGTCACTGGAACCCTGTCTGGATTGAGCATATACAGGCACTGTGCATGATCACAAATCTGTTGATTCTTGAGCATATCAATCCTCTTGTGTTTGGAGGACATCATTTCCTTGGTGAGATACATTCCCTATGATTCTTATGATATTTCTATCTCCTCTTCTGCATAGCTTTCTGAGTCACGAGAGGAAGGTTTGGTGAAGACATCCTATTTAGGGGCGTGTTCCAATATCTCTCATACTCTGCTCATTGTCCAGTTGAAGATTTCTGTTTTAGTTCCCATTTACTGCAAGATGAAGCTTCCCTAATTATGAATGAGCAAGGCACTAGGTCTAACTGAAGTCCTTAAGAGTCATTTCAGTGCTAAGAGAGGAGAATGTACATGGTCTCCCACCACCAAAAAGAAGCAATTGATACTTTCTTGAAAAAGAAAAATCTCTTTTTGAATGGAGTCTCACTGGGCATATTCACCATACTTAAAAGTAGGTCCCATGCCCAATAGTAGATGGCCAACACAAAACAACTCTATGATATTTTTCTAGACTTTTTGTGTTATATTTATTTGTTTGAGCATTTATTTTGTCATATTGATCTTTTGACTTCATAGTATGCTTGCCAATATTGAGTTTTTTGTTTGTGGTTATATATGCTTGTGGCTTTTTCTTTCTTTTTTTCTCTTTTGTTTTTTTTTGTTTCATTTATTGGTTGATTGATTTTATTCTTTTGGTCTGTTTTCTAAAAAGAAAGATAGGAAATTCATGGAGTTGGGATATATGATTGCTCTGGGATGAGTTCAATTGAGAAAAACCATGAAAAACCATGATCAGTTTATAATGTATGATATTTAAAAAAAAAACAACACAAAACATCAGGTTCTCATTCAACACCTGAGAAGTTAAGGTTTGAGTGAGAGAAAGAAGGAGGTGTGGATGACCTGTGGGGCAGGCAGTCTTTCATCCAGCACAGGATATCAGATGACACTGTTAGTGTCCCTGAGGGTAAGAAGAATGGAGCATTGTGCTCCTTAGTAGTGTACCAGGGACTCAGATACAAGTCCTCATGCTGTGAAATGCCTCATGTGGGACATGCACATGGCTCCAATGGCTCAGCATGCAGGTTCGGATCTTCAGATGGCAGGGGTTTGGGGTTTGTGAGGGGGTGGGAATAAAAATCCAATTATTTTTAAGAGATGGTGGTCATTGTGCAGCATATCTTGGAGAACTTTTTGTATGGCTTTGGAAAGGACATGCACACTGCTTTTATACGTAACGTGCCATGCATGTATCTGACAGGCTCAAGTATGTATATTTATTAGTAATGTGAAGCATGTCAGATTAGTTTTACATTTTTGTGAACTAATATAAGTTTGAGAATCAAGACAATAGCTCTAATATATCATTTAATTCTAGTGTTGTTGTGCAATGTTTTTGTCTGTCTGATTAATACATATTTAAAAGAGAGCTATAGAAGACCATAATGGTTATGATACCTAAGTGTATTTTTCTTCGTGTGTGCAAATACATTTTTAATATTAAGTTAGTTACACATATACATAATTGTTAGATGTATTTAACAAATTGATTTTATCATTACACAATGATCTTCATTTTCCTAATTTAGTTTTGATTCCTCGACTGTACTCTTACTGTTGTTTCTTTCTGACATTTGCATGTGTGTGTTTTCCACATCACACTCATGGTGACAGGGTTTTCCAAGGACTGGGTTGGGTGGTTCTTACCTCACTAGAGTAATTAGTGCCATTACAAAGTTCCACAGAGTGTTACTTTGCCTAGATGCCAGTAGGCAGCAACATGTAGGAAAGAAAAGGCAATGCCAGGTACCAAATCTTATACCATTGTCTTAGCTATGTCATTTTTAGAACTTCATGACATGAGAGCCTTTTTAAGATAGCATATCCATTAATGTAATTTGTTACAGTCGTGCTGACAGACAACTATCTTCACCAACGTTGATGACAGACACAAGAACTTTTGTATATTATTTTTACTAGTAATAGTAAAACATTTCCTGGAAATTTGAATAATTGTTCTTTCGACTGTCCAATTTCATAGAACAAAACATTATGAGATATGGACTCAATTTTAACCCTGTTTTTTATAACTACATTTTCATCTTAAACATTCCTGCACCTTTGGTTAAAAATGTCTTTAGACATATTTCCTTAAAATAACATGTTTATTATTCAAAACGTATTACATTAGTAGTAAAGACATTGAAAAATAAAGACAGCAGTTAATACTCCTCAGTTTGCATTGATGTTACAAGCCTACCAGCTATGGTACACTGAAAACACTATTGCTTTAAATCCATTTTAAATACCCAATGTTCTATTGATCATGCTTAGCTGTGAGGGGCTATTGAAATTCTGCCTAGTTACCTTGGTCAAAGAGGAACAGGGGTCAGTTACTATTGCCCATTTTCACTGTGTCATATTGCATATTCACAGTCCAGGGAAAATGATAAAAGCAGTAGTACTTGCTGAATAAATATCATTTTTCACTGTCATAAAGTTAAGAAGTCATGTCCATTTACTGTAAATTAAAAAATGTCTTTAAAGATAGTAAATAGCAACTTTTTATGCTATTATCTCTAAAGATAAAACTAGTTTTGTACATTTTGTTGTGTTTTTGTTATTTTTCTTTCTTTATTTGGGCACAAACTATATATATGCTCCTTGTCTTGATTCAGAATATTTTTAGTTTAATGTCAATATTATGACATTGATGGAATCATATACACAGTTACATTTTAATTCCTCTTACAATTACCTAAATATTTCAATGTGCCAAATTTTTATATTTAGAAGATTATACAAAAATGCTTCTTAGATTTACTTATTAGTACAAAAGTATTATGCAACAATTGCTTATATTCATTAGCAATGATAAGTATTACAATTTGTGAAATAATCCTAATTTGTGGACTGAGACACTATGTCTTCACTTGCAAATATCCAAAAGAAACTGAGGAAACATGTGTAAGGTAGTCAGCTGGAATTCCCATTTGGATTCCCATTAAAAGAAGAGAAAAACACTGAGTGATGGGCCAAAGCAAATTAATCTAGAGGTGGGGATAGGGGACAATGGAAACTCCAGCTTACTGTTTCAACTTTTCTAGTCGGTTTCTGCTGGAAATTGTGAGCACCTCATTTAATCAAGTGATCTCTGTCTGTTGTTGTTTGTTCTATTACTTGCCAGCCTCATCCAAAGGGACTCTCAGAGGGGAAGTCTAGATACGTGCCATAAATTAGCCACTTTAAAGGATTAATGATCGATATCTTGAGAGCCTATAATAGTGTTTTTCTGTCTGTGCTTCTGTCTGTCATCTATTTACCTACCTCTCACTTTGTATTTAATCTTTTACTGAATTTTTTTTACTGTATATTTAATAAACTCATTCATTCAAAAGGAAAAGGTGACTATGGAAGGTCATTCTCCAGAATAAACTGAATGCCAGACAAACAATATTTATAGTCAAACTGAATGGACTGAGGAGACTGTATTTAAACATAAATAAATATATATATAATATAATATGTATATGTATACACCATGTATATATATATATGTACACATACACGCACGCAGTAACACTTAGTGAAAAAAAGTGGTTATATGATGAGAAAACAAGGAGAAAAATATGGCAAAGAAGAAAGAATAGGAGAAATGTAACTATATTATAATCTCAAAAATTATAAAAGTACAAAAAAATTGAAAACAAACCTTTTTGTCATTTGGCAGGATGGATTTTTGTCTTTAGGCAACTATTTACTCATGATTACAACTCAAAATGAAATGTGGTAAAACAATAAAATGAGTTTAAATCTCTGAAATAATGTTACAAATTTGAAAGGGTGGATTTTAAAACATACATAATGTGAGGACTGACAAGTTACATAAATTACTCCTAATTATATATAAACATTAGCAAACAAATAGCAAAATAAGACTTCCTGAAAACAGAGTCAAGCACAATCACTAAATTCCAGAATCCTATACCTTGCTTAAATCATTATTCATGATTCTGTGGAAGTGGTGACTTTCTTTATGTGGTAGCTTTGAAACACTGAGAGACAGCAATTAAATCCTCTTTAGGCACAATGTTAATACGGAGGCATTCTGATCTACTTTCTACACTCATACATTGGAAAAATCAGAAATGAGCAAATTGTTGGCATTTTGGTGGTTTACAACAAAAATAGCAGATTCTTCATTGTCTTATTAAAGACATTTCCATTCGATGAATGATTACTTGAGTGAAATGGAAAAATGTTACTCATCTTAATGACCATAAAGTTAAAATTTCCAATCTATGAAGATGGAATCAACTTCATAGACTCTGAGGTATTTAGAGTTTGTTGGAGCTTCATCCTGTCAGTTGCTTTGTTTAATTTAACATGAATTTAGTTTCAAAATTTAACTTGCAATATTTATAATTTGCACATTTTAAAAATGAATTTCTTTTTTTCTCTCCAAACTATATTTAGAGGCTATTCACATTTGGTAGTTTAGGGAACAGAGTAAACCTATTTTCATTCAATTTTTCTCTTTATCAGAATTTATTTCCATAAATAGGTTGTATTTTATCATTCAAAATGTTTTCTGTTGTCACTTATAACAATTTTATTATTTGTTTTCAACTTGTACTGCTTTATTAAAAATTTAATTACTTAAAACTATCTTCATGTACATACAGCAGATAAATACATTTGACTAGGGACTACAGGAATCAAATTTCTTTCCACTTACCTTCTCTTTGACAGCAGAAAGCCATAGGGTTAAAATATTGGCAAAGAGCAACATGCTAGGCCATCTCATCTTCTAAAACCTAATGCACTCCAGCAGTGGTGGTGCTTCTGGGAATCCTGCCATTAACAGTACTGTGTGCGACTTAGAATTTCAGTATAGTATTGTCAGCTGGTTTGGTAAATACCAAATGTCACAGAAGGAAGGACAAAATAAACAATATTCAATCTGTGTTTTTACATTAATATTCTAAGTTAATCATTTTACATTTATTAAATAATAAAATACCATTCAATTTATTTGTGCCTGTATCATATTCAATCAAATCAGTTATTAAGAAAGGAAGATGAGAGATTAAAATTTGTTTTTTGGCTTCTTATGGGCAACATAGCTGGGCAGATCTGTTGGTTGATTCTCTTCTTTGAGACGTACATGGTCTCTTCTGGAACCATGAATGCCAGTCCTCAGGGAGGAGGATTTCAGGACAGTTCTAGTTCAGGGTCCCTTAGGTCCTATGGTGAAGAACATTGTGACTTAAGTAATATGGACTAATCATCCACCTCTTGGGACAACCAAGTACAATAGCACTAGAATATACTATTCTGAATTCCACAAGACAAGCCTGACTAAAAGCTCAAAAGAGTCTGCTTCTCTTGCCTATTTTTGGTGTGTTTCTTAGATGGTTTTAGTTCTTTGAAAGAACATTGTCAGCCTAGAAGAAAAATTCTATGTACAATATATATTTGCATTCATACAAAGATGACTTATATGAATTATAGTTTGTTTGGGATGGCAGGATGTTAATAGTATGATTCCTTATGGCTTTCCCATGCATCCTTATTGTTATTTCAATCTTCCTCTTGTACTTATCTCCTTTCACTGTCTAAATAAGGTCTCCCTTTTTTCCCAATTCCCATGTCAAATGATTTGTAACCTGCTATTCACTTTTCTGTTGCTCACGTACCCTACTCCTCTTGCAATGGTCTGTATTTACTTTTCTGGTTTCTGCAGCTGTTCCAGTCTGTGGTCTCACCTGTGAAGATTAGGAGCTAGAAGTCTGTGATGGGAGAGAACATGTGAAGCTTGTCTTTCTGGGTCTCGGTTATCTCACTTAATATAATTTTTTCTAGTTTGCCATTTACCTGAAAGTTTTATAATTTTACGTTTTTCCCCACAGCTGAAAGATATTACAGGGTGTGTATGTCAGTCATTTTCATGATACATCCATCATTTGAAGTACATTTAGGTTGTTTCCACTCGCTAACTATCGTGAAAAGTTGACTGTAACATGAGGGCCTGCTTGTTGGGGTTTCTGTCCTGCCCAGTTCCCACAGCTGTTAGGCCCAAAGAAATCACACAGAGGTCTCCATAAGTTATAAACTGATTGGCCCATTAGCTCAGGCTGTGTATTAGCTCTTATAATGTATATTAGCCCATTATTCTAGTATATGTTAGCCACATGGCTTGGTACCTTTTTCGGCGGGGCAGGTCACATCTTCCTTCTCCTGTGTCTGGGCAGGATGGCAGAAAGTGCTTCCTTCTTCCTTGAATACTCCTGTTCTCATTGACCCATCTCTACTTCCTGTCTGGTTTTCCCGCCTATACTTTCTGCCTGGCTACTGGCCAATCAGCATTTATTTAAAACATAATTGACAGAATACAGAATTGTCCCACACCACATGACTGAGCAATAATATCTGGGTTAGGATGTTGAGTCATTTTGGCATATGCCAAGGCACTGTTTTCTACATCATGAAGTAGATTTATTTTAGGTATATAAGGAATAGCCACTCTGATTTCCATTGTGGCTGCCAGTTTGCCATATTGATAAAAGTAAAGGATGATACCCTTTTCTCATACGCCTCCAACATCTGTTGTCAGATTTTTGTTGTTATTGTTCATTTGTTAGTCTTTGCAGTTCTGATAGAGTAAGAGAAAATTTCAAAGTTGTTTTGATTTACATTTCCCTTTCTGCTAGCATTCAAGATCCTGGTTTGATAAAATTTATTAGCCACTTGTCTTATTTAGGTTTCTATTGCTGTAAAGAGACATTGTGACAATGAAAACTCTTGGCTGTATGTCTCTCTTAGAGTGCTCCTTGTTACCTAGTTTTCTGGGGTTGTAGACTGTAGGCTGGTCATCCTTTGCTTTATGCCTAATATTCACTTATGAGTGGGTACATACCATATTTATCTTTCTGAGTCTGGGTTGCCTCACTCAGTATAGTTTTTTTCTACTTCTGTCCATTTGACTGCAAATCTTCAGGTTGTTGTTGTTTTTATCACTGAATAGTACTGCATTGTATAAATGTAACACATTTTCTTTACCTATTCTTCAGGTAAGAGGCATCTAGGTTGTTTCCAGGTTCTGGTTATTATGAATAATGCTGCTATCAACATAGTTGATCAACTGATTTCCAAAGTGGCTGTACAAGTTTGCACTCCCACCAGCAATGGAGGAGTGTTCACCTTTCTCATATCCTCTCTAGCATAAGCTATTATCAATGTTTTTCTATCATAACCATTCTGATAGGTGTAAGATGGTATCACAAAGTTGTTTTGATTTGCATTTCCCTGATGGCTTAGGATGTTGAGCAATTCCTTAAACATTTGAGGTTTTTCTCTTGAGATTTTTTCTGTTCTGATCAGTACCACATTTTTCAATTAGATTATTTGGTATTTTTGGTGTTTAGTTTTTTTTTTTTAGTTCTTTGTATATTTTGGAGATCAGCCATCTGTCAGATGTGAGGTTGGTGAAGAAATTTTTCCCATTCTGAGGGCTGCTATTTTGTCTTGTTGACTGTGTCCCTTGCCTTACAGAAGCTTCTCAGTTTCAGGAGGTCCCATTTATTAATTGTGGCCCTCTGTGTGTGTTCCTGGTGTTATATTTAGGAAATGGTTCCCTGTGCTGATATGTTCAAGGGTAGTTCCTACTTTCCCTTTATGAGGTTCAGTGTATTTGAATTTATATTGAGGTTTTGATCTATTTGGACTGGTGTTTTGTGCAAGGTGATAGATATGGATCTATTTGCATTCTTCTACATGCTGACTTCCAGTTATACCAGCATCATTTGTTGAAGATGCTATCTCTTTTACAACTTATCTTTTTAGCAGACTTCTATAAATGATCAAAGACTAAAACTAAGAGTGCATATAAATGACATAGTAATTCAGGGATTACTAGACACGGGTGCAGATGTGAGTATCTTTACACCAGAATCTTGGCATCTGAATTGGCCTCTTCAAGAGGCAGATATTTAGTTCCTAGGAATTGGAACCCTATCTCCAGTGAAACAAAGCAAGAAATGGGTTGAATGCATAGGGGCAGAAGGACAGAGAGGAAAGCTGAGGCCATATATAGCTAATATTTATGGGGTCATTACCTATTGCAGCAATAGAACACCAAGATTAACATTCCTGCAGTCTCAAAAACTCATGTTTCTGGAAAAGATATTAAAGATATTAAAAACAAAGATTACCAGCCATTTAGGCTATACAAGAACACAAAGCAACTAGCAAACCTTCAGAGGTACTAATGGCCTTGCCTTTAAAATGCTTAACTAAGAAACCAATATGGATTAAACAATGGCATTTAACAGAAGAGAAACTGTAGGCTTTAGAACAGCTGATACAGGAGCAAGTAGATGCTTGCCATATTGAAGAATCTACCAGCCCTTGGAATTCTCCTGTATTTGTTATTAAAAAGAAATCTGGAAAATGGAGAATCTTTCTATAACCAAACACAGCTACCTGCAGGGAGTAACCCAAACGGTTTTCAAAGAAATGAACTCTGGCAGATAGATTTGTTTCACTTTACAGAATTTGGAAAATTAAAATATGTATACCATACCATTGACAATAATTTGGGTTTTCAATGGGCAAGTGCCTTGAGCCCAGAAAAGGCTGATTTAGTAATCATGCATTTATTGGAAGTTATGGCCATCATGGGCATACCTGCACAAATAAAAACAGACAATGGTCCAACATATGTGTCTAAGAAAATAAAACAGATTTTTCTTATTTTTATAAACCATATTACAGGTATAACAAACAATCCTACAGGTCAGGCAGTTATAGAAAGATCAAATCTAATTATAAAAGATATACTAAACAAACATAGAGTGGTGAAATAGATTGCAAAATGCTTTATTAACCTTGAATTTTCTTAATGCTAATGAGAAAGGAACAACAGCAGCAGAGAGACATTGGATAATAGAACAAAACCTTATGAATTAAATCAGCCAATGTATTTCAAGAATGTGTTGACCTCAGAATGGAAACCAGGAGATGGGCTACATTGGGAAAGGGGTTTTGCTCTTGTTTCCACAGGAGAAAAAAAGCTATGGATACCATCAAAATTAATAAAGATTCAGTTTGAAAAAAAGAAACCTCTTGAGAAAGAGAAATGACAGCCCATTCACAGAGGTAACAATCATACAGGTGATACAAAAAAAAAAAACCTCATAAGGGTTGGGAAAGGGTTCTGTTTTTGTCTTTTCAGGAAAATACTCAGCTTCAAAGAGTTGAGAGACCTTGGACATCTAGATGCTTAAGGATGAAAAGATACCTATCCAGAAAGAATCAACAAACAAAGAGAAATCTGACTTATGATGCTGCATCATCTACATGGTAAAATTTGATTATCTGAACATGTATACAACTCTATTTAAAAATCAGAGATAGCTTTATGTTGTAGGAGACTGCTTGTTCATTTCCTGGCCACTCTGCATCCTGAAATAAACACACTGACACTGTATTAATTAAATCACTGCTTGGCCACTCAATATAGCATATTTTTAACAAGCTCTTGCATATTAAATTAACCCATTTCTATTGTTTTATATTTTAATATGAAGCTTGTGACCTATCATTTTGATTTTTCATGTTTCTATTTTTGAAATTGGGCCTGAGCATGTGGTGTTAGACTCGTGATTTTAAGTTTTGGTAAGGATATCTGTCTCACCTTTGTCTAGTGGGCAGTTGGATCTACATTTTCTGTTACCTTGACGTGGCAGGTAATGGAACATGTGGATGGTGCTTTAAATTCATTTTGGGGGCTACTCATTGCTGATGTTCAACTGTGGTATCAGAAGTAGTCTGAGCTTCAAAAGTGCAAGACAAAGTTTCTCTCTACACAAATGAAATCTCTGCATACAAAGTTGTCACTGCCACCCACTCTGACTTGAACCTGTTCCTGAACTATGCATGATGTCACAATCTTGGTAAGTTCATATGTGCTCAATCATTTTGTGCATTGAGGACACTGTACCCTTGATGTCATCCATCCCAATTGGTTCTTAAAATCTTCCCACCTCCTCTGCAATATAGCTTCTTGAGCCCTGTGGGGAGTGACTTGATGAAGACATTCCATTGAGGACTAAGTGTTGCAAAATCTCTTAGATTCTGCTCATTGTCCAGTTGTAGATCTGTTTTAGTTTCTATCTACTATAAGAGGAAGCTTCTCTTATTATAGGTGAGAAAGGCACTGAACTAACGGTAGAACAGGATGTTTTTTGAAGCCATTTTAGTGCTGAGAGAGGGAAGTGGACATGGACTCTCTTTCCTAACCATTATGTTATCTGCAATTCACATGTTTAGCAAAAGAAAACTTAGTGTTCATCGATGGAGCCTTGTAGGGTATACTAGCCACACTTAAGTTTAGGCACTATGTCCAGCAATAAATTGCCAACACGAACCAAACTCATTTCTTTTTAGATTTTTGAATTCATATTTCTTTGTTTGAGCTTTATTTGCCTTTTTGTCTTTTGCCTCTATATGTGGTTTCTATACTACGTTTCTATGGGTTTTGTTATTGTGTGCATATATATGCATATATATGTACATATGCATTTATTTATGTGACTATGTACCTCTTACTTTTTATGTTTTGTTTATTTAAGTTTTTCCATTTGTTTACTGTTAATTTGCTTTCTAAAGAGAAAGAGATAGAAATTGCATGGGTTTCATGGGTAGGTGTGTTTGAGGATATGATAGGTGTTAGGATAGAGAAAATCATGATCTATGTATTTTATGAAAATATATTTTCAATCGAAACAAAAGAAGGCTGTCACCACAGTTGCTGACAGGCTGATGTTTGAAGGTTAAATAAAGAAGGAGGTATGAGTGATCAGTGGGGTACACAGAGTGTCAGCCAGCACAGGACTTTAGATAACACTGTAAGGGTCTCAGTAAATAAGAGGAGGGTGAGCAGAGTGCTCATTTGTGTACCAGGACCTCAAATGCAAATCCTTATGCAGTCAGTGCTGTGAAATGCTCCCAAGCATGCAGACCTTCAGAAGGAAGGGGCTTGGGATTGAGAAAAGGTGGGCATAAAATCCCAAGTACTTGTAAAGATGAGTTTCATTGTGTAGCATATGATCTATCCTGAATAATGTTCTAAATGCTTTTGGAAACACCCAACTTTTGTTAGCTACAAATGTGTCTGCCAAGCTCAAATGCTTAAGTTCAAAACTTTTGAAAAGTTAAAAACCATCTTACTTCCTTTTCTTGAAATAATCTATTTTTAATTGGTCAAAAACTATTACGTTGATGGTAGAGGTGTTGAAAAATAAAAAAAAGATATACATCAATACTCCTCGGTGTACACTGGAATTATATCCTGACTAGCTAAGATACACTGAAAACAATGTCAGTATAAACCATTTTAAATACCCAATGTTTTATTAATTAGAGCAAACCCATATGAATTTTTGAAATGCTGTCTGGTTACCTTGGCCAAATAGATACAGTAGTGAGTTGATGCAACCCACTTTTACAGTGTCATATTACATATAGAGAGTCCAGGGATAAAGATAAAATCTTAGCAGTACTTGCTGGATAATTGTCACTATCATGAAGTTAGTAAGTCATATGCATTCACTGTAAATTACAAACTGTCTTTAAAGATATTAAATGGCACCTCAACACTATCACCTCTAAAGATAAATACAGTGTTTCTTTTTTATAAAATTAATTGCATTTATTGTTATTCTCCTTTATTAAATTTGCACAAAGAATGCATGTGCTCATTGCCTGTTTATCAGTTATACAGAATAGTTATAGGTTTATGTCACTGACAGAATTCTGTACCCAGTTAAATTTTAACTCTATTGTTTAATTGCTTGAATATTTCAATGTGCCAAAGTTCATGAGTAAAATGTTTTTTAGATTTATTTATTAATACAAAAGTAGTATATAGCAATAACCTATATTCATTTCTAATGTTAACATGGCAGTTTGATTATTATTTATCTGAGAAATAATACTAATTTGAAGATGAAGCAATAAGTCTTCAATTCACCATGAATCAGATCCTTACATCAAAATGTATGGAGGAAGATTGGAGAAATTTTGAAAAGTAATGGTTAGAAACAGACACAGAAGTATTTACATCTATTTCTTTCCACAGTTTATTTTGCTAGGACACATCACATTCTGGTCTAGGTGTTTGAGTGTGCTGTATTTGCATTTATGGCAGTGATCGCTCAGGCTCCAAATTAATCACCATACATTAGCAATAGTTTATATTTATGAAAAGAAATGAGTTAAACAATACATGAAAGATAAATTGTAAGTGTATTAGTAATATGCATGCATATTTCTAAACAAAGGTTCATTCATACACTAAGCCAAGAATGTTTTCTTGAGCAACTGGGATAATCAATGTGACCATTAATGCACATTGTACGTAATGGAGGTGATGTATTAGCCTTTCTATATCTAGATTTACACATAAATTCAACATAGTCCCCTGATTGGAGATAAATCTTTTGGTTTTCTTTCCATCTGTAAGTTATATTATGACTTTTCATGATCTCTTCTGATAGTACACACGCATCTGAAAGAAAAATCATCAAAAGTTTATTAATAGATAAACCTATAGAGACTCAGCTTTGAAGCATTATTTCTCAAAATTTTTAAAACCCTGTATTAAAACAACACATAGTTATTAGTTCACATTGGCTAGCAAATGGTGACAAAACAATGTTTTTAATGTGATAATTAGATTTCAACAGCAAGGATTCCTAATGTCAATAAAGTACTAATTTTCAGGGCATCCATGTTTGCGTTGATTTAGCTATCAGATAAGGTAAAAATCTGAACCTTGACAAGTGCATGATATTCAGACCTGATGTTCAGTTAGATGAGTGTACAGAAAAATACTGCTACTAGAAAGGCAAATCATAACCACTTCATAATGTTCATCATTCACTCAAAAGTTGTAACTCTTAATAGTGGTTATTGTGCTATGAATTTGATTTTCATAGCTTTAAAAATAAATATATCAAATTACCACACTGGATAAGTGAGTAACTTGTTTGGAAAGCAGCTTCTGCAGCCACCATGCTGGCCCCTGGTCTTCCTTACTTTGCTAGAAAACCAAGAGAACTTAATGCCCAAGTTTGTGCTTTCTCCAACCAATCATTTAGTGCTGCCATCCTGCTCCACTGTGCATCTGATCATACAGTAAAGGGTGGGACTAAGTACTACAAAGTGGGTACCAAATTCCTAAACTATCTCCCATTACAGCATCTGGTCTCATGTCTCTGTCTAGTCAGAGGGGAATTCTACTGACCTCTCTCTGAGGAGGGTTCCAAGAAGAATGGCCATTGAAAGTAGCAGACTGGCTGATCACAGTTTCTGAGAAATCCTGCATCATCTTCTATGAACCACCCCATCCACTTTAGGAATCTTGACACAACAATCTCCCTGCATCTTGTGCTCTCTCTACCACCCACCAAAGCTGGTAAGTGTCACATTTTCAGCTTAATTTACAGAAACATTGGTTAATGTTGTGTCAAAAGGTGTTAATTACGTGCAAACAACCCATAGGTGCTACATGGAAATAACTCCAGCACTGTTACCCAATATACATCTCTAGTAGAGGCTCCCTAGTAAGGAAGTGGCCATAGATATAGTTTAGAAAAAAAATCTATCCAGCAGATACACACACACACACACACACACACACACGAAATATGAAAAAATGGAAGGCAACAAACCCCTTCAAAGCTTCATTACTCCTGTAAGAGACTTCTAATGTACTGACATGAATAAGGTCACTTGAAAAGTTTTTTTAAATATCATATTTTAAACACAATTATTTATAATGGAACACAGAAAATAATTAAAGAAGTAAAAAATGACAATACAGAATATGAATAAAAGAGATTTATTGACAAGATACAGTTTGAAACAAATTGAGACCCAAGAATTGGAAACTAACAGCTGTGTAAGTTAAATAAACATAGGTCTGAAAAAGCCATTAGAAGCAAAATCCTAACCATTTCAAATGGCAGTCCTAGCTCTTTGGAAGTTCATTGAGATGTATCAAATTTGAGTCAACCACAAAGTAAACAAACAAAAATAAACCCTAAAAAAATAAAAACCCAAACAAATACATGTCTAACATAGCTAGCAAGAAAATATGCTCTAGAGAGAGAAACATTCAAAAATGAAATATAGCTACCAACATTAAGGACATATAAATCCCCCTAGAACAGAAGATACAAAAATAAATATATAGAATAATCAAATATAGGTGCAAAACTTCTTTTAAAATTTTGTTTTAGAGCCAGGAGGTTGTGGCGCATGCTTTTAATCCCAGCACTCTGAAGCAGAAGTAGGCAGATCTCTTTGTGTACAAAGAAACAGAAAACCAGATTTGACTATCAACTTTGGAGAAAGGAGATAAAAACAGAGGAGCCTATTGACAAATGTTGCTGGCAAAGCTGGATTTCTAACCATAGAAGAATGAAATTAGACTCTTATCTTTCACCTTGTATAAAAATCTATTCAGAGCAGTTAGGGACTTTAAATAATAGCTGAAACACTGAAACTTTTAGAGTAAAACACAGGGCATCCACTTTAAGATACTGGAATAGACAAGAACTTTTGAATATAACACCAACAGTACAAAAACTAACACCAATTATCAGCAGACAGAACTGCTTGAAAATTAAATTTCTGCATAGCAAAGGAAACACCCAGCAGTGCACACCCAGCCTACAGAGTGGGAGAATATCCTTACCATTGACACTTCAGACAAGGGGCTAATACATAGAATTTACAAAGATTTAGGGAGAGTCTAATTGCATGTCTCCTTCAAATCCCTCCCCTGGGAGCTCAGGGAATTGCACAGAAAAGGAGTTGGAAATATTGTAAGATTCAGAGGGTTTGGGGGAAGAACAAGATCCCGAGAGTCACCTAAGCAAGGCCCATCACAAAGATGAAAGCAGCAAGCATGGGGTTCTCTATTTATATACTATAGCTATTAGCATAGAATTTTGTGGGACTCCTGACTGTGACAACAAATGGTCTCTAACTCTTTTGCCTGCTCTTGGGACTCTTCTGTTGGGTTACCATGTCAAACATTTAAATGACAGTTTTTGCCTCATCTTATTATATATTATTTTGTCAATCTTGGTTTTCATCTCCCAGAAGCCTGTTCTTTTCTAACAAGAGGCAGAAAGGTATTGGGTCTGGATAGGAAGAGAAGTTGGGTGGAATTGGAAGGAATAGAGGGATGGAAAACTCTAACCAGGATATATTATAGAAAAAAATATATATATAGATATATTATAAAAGAAAAAATGACTATATGATTGGCAAGTGTCCATTCTCCTCAGTCTTTTTACTGCAGTTTCAGAATTTGAATTATGATAATTAGGAAGATAAAATATACAATTATTGTGGAGAATGTGAAATCAATCTTATATAAGCATTATACATTTCTATACATCGTAGATTCTAAAGACACACCCAAAATATAAGAACTGAAAACAAAACTGATTAAGTAGTGATATGCATTATCATTATACAAAAATCACTCATTCTATAGATCAATTCCATTTCTCTTAGTTTTAACAAGAAAAGCAATCTCATTACCAGTAACTTCAAAAATAATCTAGCAATGAATTTAACAACTGAATTGAAAGACTTCAATCATAAATATCAATTAACTGGTATAAGAACATGAAAAAACAAAAATGGAGAAATTTGCATACTAATAGGTCATAAGAATAAATATTAATATTAAAATGTCCATGTTTCCCATAGCAACTAGCATACTCTATAGAATGCAAATGAAATACCCATAATGCTTTTTTATACAGATATATAAATTTCCAGAATCAAACAAGTTGGAGGAGTGGGCCTTCACCCTGAAATCTCTCTGAAATTTTACTATAAGAATCAGGTGTTCATTCCTGATTTAGGTTAAAAAAATCTGGATCCACTTCATGAGGGCAAAAGGTCACATCATTTTAAAAGTAAGGAAATCTTTTCCTCCCCACCAGAATACTGGTAGCAACATATGTTATTTTGCTGACAATCAGCCAGCTGATAAACTGAGGTATTTGCTAACTTTGCTGCACTTTTCCTTCTGCATGTTTCCTCCCTTCTCCTAACCCTTTATTGGAACTTTTTGCTATTTGAACTTACAGACAGATGCCTGCTTGCCCCCAGTCTGATCTTTGTATGCAAACTAGATGTGTTTTGCTTGTTCCCTAATCTTCAAACTATATATAAACGAGCCTGTTACCCCAATAAACAAACTGCCCCAGACTCAGGCTCCCAAGTGGGTTTTTGCTCTTATGTACTCTTAGCCCCCTGACACTGTAGCCTCTGTTCTCCACTGTGTCCTAAGACAGACCAGCTTGCCATGGAGACTTAGGGCTAAGGCAGGGATAACAATACAAATGGGGATGGGGTTCAATTCAGATGGAAGTATAATGAATGAGTAAACAACTGGAGCTTAAGCAAAGATAAAAGATCTGGAGATTATATCATAATACTTTATCTTAGTGTATACCAGTAACCTGTCAGTAACCAGACCACCACGACACTGGGATGAGCAGCCCAAAAATGAGAAAAAAGATCTGATAACTTGATGTATGCATCTATAGTTAATTAATATTAAAAGAGTTTCTAAAACATATGCTGGAGAATTGAGAGCATATTCAATAAATGATACAAAGATAATTGATATCTGCATGGGCATGATTAAAATTTGATTCCTGTCTCTCATTCTGGGCATTAATTGACACAAAGCTGATCAAAGGCAAATATGAGAACAGAAACACTGGACTTACAAGAAAAACAACAGGGAAGGACTTTACTGGTTTTGGACACTGTATATTTGACTGGAATTCCAAAACATAAGACACAAAAGCAAACCTTGACCAATAGAGTATATCACAACGAAATACTTGTGTTTATCAGAGAACATAATCAATACAATAAAGGAATGACAGCCAGTATACCTGGAGAAAACTGTTGTCAGTTATTCATTGTCAGGGGTTTATACATGTTATATAATGGGCTTCGTTCGTCAAGAATAAATACAGAATTGAAAATACTGTTAAAAAGAAAAACAAGCCACTCACACCTGAATAATATGAACAGACACTTATTAAAAGAATAACTATACATGTTAGTGAGGGGAAAAGTTGAATAAAATCATTAGCTATCAGTTCACTGACAAGCATAACTCGAATGTCACCCAGCTAGAATGGTATTCCAGAACTCTAAAATTTACAAATGCTTGTGAATGTGTAGTGGAAAAGAAACTGAAAGATGGAGCTGCTTCCAGGCTTAGGCTTTGGGGGAAGGGTGAGTGTAGGGCTACAGGGGTCCCCTTGTTCCATGGAGCTGAGCAGAGCAGAGCTGGCAACTTTCACCAAGCCCGCCCCTTTGACTGCGAGTTCCTGGGCCAGCAAGGGGCCCTGATCCAGTGCCAGCAGGTACATCCAGACTGGTTAAGTTGGTCCCAGGCCATCCCCGAGGCTTTCTGGCCACTTAGGCCCCCCCTCTACTGATTTTTCTGCTTATCCCACCCCAGCTTGCCCCCCCAGGGGGACCCCTTTACATCTGCAGGGTCCTAGCTTCCCGAACTCAGCCTGCTTTCAGGCTGAGGCTTTGGGGGAAGGGTTAACGCAGGGCTACAGGGATCTCCTTGTCCCACGGAGCTAAGCAGAGCAGAATGGGCAACTTCCACCAAGCCCATCCTTTTGACTGTGAGTTTCTGGGCCAGCAAGGGGACCTGATCCAGTGCCAGCAGATATATCCGGACCAACTGCGAGGTCCTGGGCCAGCAAGGGGCTGTGATCCAGTGCTGGCGGATACACCCGGACCAAGGGACCAAGCCACTGAGACTCTCCTGACCACATTCAAAGGAAGAGATGGGCAGGCGCCAATCCAAGAATTCATCCAACTACCCGAAAAGCAACATGATAACACCAGAATCCAAGGAATGTGCAACAGGAAAACCTGAGCAACCTAACCCAGAAGAAGTAGAAGAAATTGATTTTAAACATAACATTATGAAAGTGATAGAGACCTTTAAAAGAAGAGGTGAAAATAAAGGGATGAAAAAACTAACAAAAAATGAATAAATTCCTCAATACCCTAGAAAACCAAGAAAAAGCAAAAAAAACACATAACGGAAACAGTTCAAAACTCGAAAACTGAAACGGAGGCAGTGAAGAAAACACAAACCAAGAGATGGCAGGATATGGAAAATCTGGATAAACGAATAGGAACCACAAAGACAAGTATAATCAACAGAAAACGAGATAAAAGAAAGAATCTCTGACACTGAAGATACAATAGAAAAAATAAGATCAGTGATCAAAGAAAACAACAAATCCAACAAATTCATAACACAAAACATCCAGGAAATCTGGGACACCATGAAAAGACCAAAACTAAGAATAATAGGGGTAGAAGAAGGAGATGAATTCCACTCCAAAAGCCCAGAAAATATATTCAACAAAATTACAGAAGAAAACTTTCCCAACCTAAAGAAGGATATTCCTATGAAGGTTCAAGAAGCATACAGAACACCAAATAGGCTTGATCAAAAAAAAAAAAAAATCCCCTGGGCATATAATAATCAAAATACAAAACATACAGAATAAAGAAAGAATATTAAGAGCTGCAAAGGAAAAAGGTCAAGTAACATATAAAGGTAAACCTATCAGAATTACACATGACTTCTCTATGGAAACCATGAAAGCCAGAAGGTCTTGGATAGATGTGCTGCAGAAACTAAGAGACCATGGATGCAAGCCCAGACTGCTATACCCAGCAAAGCTTCCTCTCACCATCAATGGGGAAAACAAGATATTCCAGGATAAAAACAAATATAAGAAATATATAGCCACAAACCCAGCCTTACAGAAAGTACTAGAAGGAAAACCACAACTAAAGGAAGCAAACAATACCCATAATAAAAACACTACACCAGCTCAACTCAAAGAAGGGAGATGCACAAACCTTACCACCAAAAAGAAAATAACCAGAGTTAACAACCATTGGTCATTAATAACACTTAATATAAATGGACTCAACTCACCTATAAAAAGGCACAGGTTAAGAGAATGGATACGAAAACACGACCCAACATTCTGCTATTTACAAGAAACACACCTCAACCACAACGACAGACATTATCTCAGAGTAAAGGGTTGGGAAAAGGTTTTTCAATCAAACAGCCCTAAGAAACAAGCAGGTGTGGCTATACTAATAGCTAACAAAATCGACTTCAAGCTAAAATCAATCAGAAAAGATGGAGATGGACACTTCATACTCATAATCAGGAAAAATTCATCAAGATGAAGTCTCAATCCTGAATATCTATGCCCCTAATATAAAGGCACACACATATGTAAAAGAAACATTACTAGAACTCAAAGCACACATCAAACCCACACACTAATAGTAGGAGATTTCAACACTCCTCTATCACCAATGGACAGGTCAAACAGACAGAAACTTAACAAAAAATACGAGAACTAATAGATGTAATGAATCAAATGGACTTAATAGACATCTATAGAACACTCCACCCAAACAGGAAAGAATATACATTCTTTTCAGCATCTCATGGAGCCTTCTTGAAAATCAATCACATACTCGGTAACAAAGCAAACATTCACAGATACAAAATAGTTGGAGAAACCACCTGTGTCTTATTGGAGCACCATGGAGTAAAGTTAGAATGTAACAACAATTCCTCCCCACAAAAGCCCACAAACTCATGAAAACTGAACAGTCAACTACTGAACCACTCCTGGGTCAAGGAAGAAATAAAGAAAGAAATAAAGAAAGAAATTAAAGTCTTCCTTGAATTCAAAGAAAATAAAGAAGCAACATACACTAACCTATGGGACACTATGAAAGCAGTGCTAAGAGGAAAGTTCATAGCACTTAGTGCCCACATAAAGAAAATGGAGAAAGCACACATTAGTGACTTAACAGCACACCTGAAAGCTCTATAAAAAAAAGAAGCAGACTCACCCATGAGGAGTAGAAGACTGGAAATAATCAAACTGAGGGCTGAAATCAACAAAATAGAGAATTTTCAAAGAATCAATGAAACAAAGAGCTGGTTCCTTGAGCAAATCAACAAGATCGACAAACCCCTATCCAAACTAATCAAAAGGCAGAGAGAGAACACTCAAATTAACAAAATCAGAAATGAAAAGGAGGACATAACAACAGACACTGAGGAAATTCAAAGAATCATTAGGTCTTACTACAAAAGCCTGTATGCCACAAAATTGGAAAATGTACAAGAAATGGAGAGTTTTTTAGATAAATACCACATACCGAAATTAAATCAAGACCAGGTGAACAATTTAAATAGACCTATAAGTCGTGAGGAAATAGAAGCTGTCATCAAAAACCTCCCAACCAAAAAAGGCCCAGGACCAGATGGTTTTAATGCAGAATTCTACCAGAACTTCCAAGAAGAGCTAATACCTATACTCCTTAATGCGTTTCACAGTTTCACATAATAGAAACAGAAGGGTCATTGCCAAATTCTTTTTATGAAGATTACAATTACCCTGATAACAAAACCACACAAAGACACAACCAAGAAAGAGAATTACAGACCAATCTCACTTATGAACATTGATGCAAAAATTCTCAATAAAATACTGGCAAACCGAATCCAAGAATACAACAAAAAAATCATCCATTATGATCAAGTAGGCTTCATCCCAGAGATGCAGGGCTGGTTCAACATAAGAAAATCAATCAATGTAAATCATCATATAAATAAACTGAAAGAAAAAACCATATGATCATTTCATTAGATGCTGAAAAAGCATTTGACAAAATTCAACACCCCTTTATGATAAAGGTCTTGGAGAGATTAGGGATACAAGGATCATATCTAAGTATAATAAAAGCAATATATAGCAAGCTGACAGCTAACATCAAATTAAACGGCGAGAAACTCAAGGCGATTCCACTAAAATCAGGAACAAACAAGGCTGTCTGCTCTCATCATATCTCTTTAATATAGTGCTAGAAGTTCTAGCAATAGCTATAAGACAAAGTAAGGAGATCATGGGGATTCGAATTGGAAAGGAAGAAGCCAAACTTTCGTTATTTGCAGATGATATGATAGTGTACATAAGTGACCCAAAAATTTTACCAAAGAATTTCTACAGCTGATAAATACCTTCAGTGATGTGGCAGGATACAAAATCAACTAAAAAAAATCAGTAGCCCTCCTATACACAAAGGATAAAGATACCGAGAGGGAAATCAGAGAAACATCACCTTTCACAATAGCCACAAATAGCATAAAGTATCTTGGGGTAACACTAACCAAGGAAATGAAAGATTTATTTGACAAAAACTTTAAGATCTTGAAGAAAGAAATCGAAGAGGATACCAGAAATGGAAGGGTTTCCCATGCTCCTGGATTGGTAGGATCAATATAGTAAAAATGGCAATTCTACCAAAGGCAATCTACAGATTCAATGCAATCCCCATCAAAATCCCAACAAAATTCTTCATAGACATTTACAGAACAATAATCAACTTTATATGGAAAAACAAAAAGCCCAGAATAGCCAAAACAATACTATACAATAAAGGAACTCCTGGAGGCATTACCATCCCTGACTTCAAACTCTATTACAGAGCTACAGTAATGAAAACAGCTTGGTATTGGCATAAAAACAGAGACTTTGACCAATGGAATTGAATTGTAGACCTGGATATTAATCCACAAACCTATGAACACCTCATATTTGACAAAGAGGCTAAAATTATACAATGGAAGAATGAAAGCATCTTCAACAAATGATGCTGGAATAACTGGATGTCAACCTGTAGGGGAATGAAATTAGACCCTTATCTATCACCATGCACAAAACTCAAGTCCAAATGGTTTAAAGACCTCAGTATAAATCCAACCACACTGATCCTGATAAAAGAGAATGTGGGAAGTAGCCTGCAATACATGGGCACCAGAGACCACTTCTTATGGAAAACCCCAATGGCACAGACAATAAAAGCAACAATGAACAAATGGGACCTCCTGAAACTGAGAAGCTTCTGCAAAGCAAAAGACACAGTCATTAAAACAAAAAGGTATCCTACTGAATGGGAGAAAGTCTTCACTAGCCCCACATCACACAAAGGTCTGATCTCCAAAATATACAAAGAACTCAAGAAACTAGACATTAAAATTCTAAATACCCCAATTAAAAAATGGGGTAATGATCTGAACAGAGAATTTTCAACAGAAGTTCGAATGGCCAAAAGATACTTAAGGTCATGTTCAACATCCTTAGCCATCAGTGAATTGCATATCAAAACAACGTAGAGATACTATCTTATACCTGTCAGAATGGCTAAAATCAGAAACACCAACGATTGCCTATGTTGGAGAGGATGTGGAATAAGGGGAACTCTCATCCATTGCTGGTGGGGATGTAAACTTGTGCAACCTCTTTGGAAATCATTGTGGCGGTTTCTCAGGAAATTGGGAATCAACCTACCTCAGGATCCAACAATACCACTCTTGGGAATATTCCCAAGAGAAGTCCAATCATACTACAAAAGCATTTGCGCAACTATGTTCATAGCAGCATTTGTATATTTATAATAGCCAGAACCTGGAAACAACCTAGGTGCCCCTCAGTGGAAGAATGGATCAAGAAAGTGTGGAATATATACACATTAGAATACTACTAAGCAGTAAAAAACAATGATATCTTGAATTTTGCATGCAAATGGATGGAAATAGAAAAGGCTATCCTGAGTGAAGTAACCCAAACCCAAAAAGATGATTATGTTATGTACTCACTCATTAGTGGACCCTAGCCATAAAACAAAGGACACTAAGCTTATAGCTCACAAGCCCAGAGAAGTCAAATAGCAAGGTGAACCCAAAGAAAAACATATATAGATCCTCCTGGAAATTGGAAGCAAGCAAGATCGCCAGGCAAAAGTTGGAAGCACGGGGGCGGGGATAGAGGTGGGGGAAGGGGAGAGGGGAAAGGAGAAGGTAGCAGGGAAGGACTGTGGAGAGCTTGGGGGAGTGGGATGGTGGAGATTGAGGAAAGGTGGATATTGGAGAAGGGAATAAGATATCTACATTAAGGGAGTCATTTTAGGACTGGCAAGAAACTTGGCTCTAGAGGGGATCCCAGGTGTCCACGGGGATGTCCCCAGCTAGGTACTTTGTCAGCAGAGGAGAGGGTGCCTGAACTAGCCTTGTCTCATAGTTACATTGATGAATATCTTGATCACCACCATAGAAATTTCGTCCAATTTCTGGAGATAGAGACAGAGACCCACATTCACATCAGAGCAATGGACTGAGCTCCCAAGGTCCAGTAGAAGAGCAGAAGGTGGGAGAAGATGAGCAAGGAAGTTAGAACCGTGAGGGGCTGGACCACCCACTGAGACAGTGTGCCTGAACTAATGGGACTGAAGGAGCATAGGATCAAACTGGACTCTCTGAATGTTGCTGCCAATGGGGGCAGACTGAGAAGCCATCAACAATGACACTAAGACCTATCTCTTCTGCATGTATTATCTTTTTGGGAACCTAGTTTATTTGGATGCACACCTTCCTAGGCCGAGATGGAGGGGAGAGGGCATTGGACTTCCCACAGGGCAGGGTTCCATGCCCCCTTTTAAGGAAGCAGGGGTGGGGGGGAGCAGGAGGTGAGTGGGAGAAGGGGAGGAAATGTAAATTTTTTTGAATGAAAAAATAAAAGAATATGGAAAAAATAAATAAATAAAAAGATAAAAGACAAATAAAAAAATAAAAAATAATAAAAAAGAAACTGAACGATGTTGATGGGAAGCATGAGCTTATGTAGTTACTATAATTATAGAAATTTCATAAAAAAATCTAGAAATTCTATCCCTGTATCCCTCTTTTGGTACCCAGAGCAAATAAAACCAAATTACTCAACCTGCATATATACTTTTAATGCATATGGCTATGTCATGGTAGCTAAGAAGGGAAAAATGTTTGGGTGCCCAACAATTAATAAATTTATAAAGAAAATGTGCTATATTTTTATGTGAAATATTGCTCAGACATTATAGATAATTTTTATTATTTTAGTTAAAAAAGACATTGAGGGACATTAATTGAAATGATCCCATCACAAGAATAGAAGTCCTTTGTTTTCTTTCTCATATGGTAGAAGAAAAAATAAAATTGCTCTTGAATACCTGAAGGTGGTTAATACAAATTAGAGATTTATCTAAGGGAAGGAGAGGTTACATGAGGTGCTGGAATTTAATAACTGCAAGGTGTATACAGGTGTGGTGATTTGAATAAGAATGGCCTCTGACTGAATGGTTTTGTATGTGTACATTACACTCGATAGAAGCTGTACTCATTGGAGAAAGAATCTCAGTTGAGGAAATGCTTCCATGAAATCCACCTGTAAGGTCTTTTCTCAATTAGTAATCAATGGGCCATAGGAAGCAGGCCATAGTAGGTGGTGCCATCCCTAGACTGGCAGTCCTGGATTCTATAAGAAAGCAGGTTTAGGAAACCATGAAAACAAGTCAGTAAGCAAAACCCCTCCATGGCCTCTTCATCAGTTCCTGAGTCTGGAATCCTGTCCTCTTTGAGCTCCTGTCCTAACTTCCTTTGATTATGATTAGCAAAATTGAAGTGAAAGTCAAATAAATCCTTTTCTCTACAACTTGTTTTAGGTCATAGTTTCATCTCAGCAATAGGAACCCTAACTAAGACAGACTCCATAGTCTCATATATTTTCTTATTCACCAGGGAGTGGTTCTGCTCGTAAAGGATTGGGGCAGTGTCCTCATTGGAGTAGGTTAGCCTTGCTAGAAGTGTGTCTTTGAGAATAGGCTTTAAGGTTTCAAAAGCCCAAGACAGACCCAGGGTCTATAGCATCCTACTGTCTCCTAAGTCACATATAGAACTCTCAGATATTTCCCCACTATCCTGTCTGATAATGGACTTTACCTGTGAAGCTGTAAGCAATCCCTAATTAAATGCTTTCTTTTATAAGAGTTGCTATTGTCATGTTTCTTCACAGTAATAGAGCACTGACTGAGATAACAGGTATGAAAATATCATGCTGGCACCAAGTTTTATGGGCAAAAATGCATGTTAGTAAAAACTCAGTAAAGAAGAATAACAGGCATAATGTTATTTGTCAACTATTTTGTATAAAAATGAATCCAGTAATCTTGTTTTCCTCATATTTGTCTGATATTTGGCAGTGAAACACTAAGCAAAAACATTGCTTTTAATCTGCAAATGTTCTTTATTAACAGAAAAATATTCACATAATGAAACTGAATCTCCTATGATCTATAAGAACAAGGTACTTACTTAAACATTTTGGTGGCTCAGACCACTCTCCATTTCTACATGTTATTTTCTTGTTGCCTTGCAGTCGGTACAAGGACTGGCACTGATATTCAACTGAAGATAATGGTGCATATACTTGTAATGGGAAGGAGGTGATGTCTCCATTGTCAATAGGTGGAGGAGGCCCGCATTTCCCTGTTGAATCTAAAAACACAGCATTTCAATGTTTGAGACATCAAATCAAAGTAAAGGATAAATGAGAAGTAATGAAAGTACAGTGCTAAAAGAGACTTCAGTAATTTCTGGCTACAGAAATGATTACTTTAAGAAATTTCAATCAAATAAACAGTTACAAGTTTTTTCTTTCTTCTCACTTAAAGTACTTACTGAACTGGAATGAGCATGTCTGCTCTGAAGCCTTCCAGTGCTTGTAAATATCTTAACAACTTCTGAACATACAAATGCTAATGTAGACAGTCAGAGTTTCTTTGTTTTTAAGACACTGGAGTATTTATTGCTTTATATATTCCTGATCATCATAATTTTTGCAGAAAGATACATTTATGGACAAGAAATTAAAGCTTATGAAGCTACAGAAGGCTAATTAGGCTTTCTGGTTTCCTACAGGGGAAAAATATTCATTGGTATCTATAGGTTATACTTTTTGCTAGGCACAGCAGGGATTCTTGGATATAATATATTTAGTAAACAATATAGGAAGTGGGAAGATTGAGAATTCTACTTAAGAAATTCAGGGAGCAACTAGCTGTACAATGTATACCATTTGTTTATTTTTTAGGTGTCTGATTGTCCTGGTGAGGTCACAGGAAAAGACTAAAACCAAATACTGATTGTATGATCTGTTGAGTAAGATTTCAACAGGAGTATCATGAAACAGAACTGAACTCCAATGCTGTTTACAAGAAAAATAAAATGTTCAAGATCCAATAAAAATGTTTTACCATGAAGGAAAATAAAAAAGTTGGGTATAAGGCATAATCATGCATATCTAAGAGCTGAGTAAACTCAAACAGAACAAGTTATGAAGCTCATGCAGACACATGCATTGAAACTGCTTAAAGAAAAAATATATATATTTAAAATAGTATGAAGTCATCACTATCTATGCTGGATAAAGATCCAAAGAAAGTGACTTCCCATCTACCACCATGGAGGCCATAGGAGATGAAAGAAAATTAGTGTCAGCCTTGAAATCTATGCCAAGTGGTGCTAGCCCTTTCAATGAAGATGCTACCAGATAAAAGAAGATAAAAAGGATTTATCTCAGACAGAAAGTTCCTCAGAAAGACTAAGTACCTGAATTCATTGGAGAAATAAAAATAAAAATTAAGATTTTAGGTGAAAAGTAACTGGTAAAATGGTTATATACTAAATGATCTTTCTGCTCATTAAATAATGTTTATGTCTGAGGGGAAACCTAGCATTTGAGAATGGTGTTCAGTATATGTAGCAGGAATCTTTAAGTAAAACATGGCAAGTGGGAACTATAAGTCGATTCTAAGGTTAAGTGAAGTTTCCAGATTTTATTGAAGTATAAAATGCCAGCATTAGTAAAGGATCACACACACAGACACACACACACACACACACACACACACACACACACACACACACACAAATACCTAGGGTGACTTCAGTAACAAGTAGTTAGGTGATGTGGGATTCCCCTCTGTGTGCTGTGAATACCATTGGGTAATAAAGACACTGCCTTGTCCTGTTGATAGGTCAGAACATAGGTAGGCAGGGAAAAATAAACTGAATGCTGGGAGAAAGAAGATATAGTCAGGAAGAAGCCATGTAGCCACACCAGAGACAGATGCTGGAACTTTACCAGGTAAGCCACTGCCAAGTGGCGATACACAGATTAATAGAAATGGGTTAAATTAATATGTAAGAGTTAGTTAATAAGAAGTTAGAGCTAATGGGCCCAGCAGTGATTTAAATAATATATATTCTGTTTGATTATTTTGGGGCTGAGCTGCCGGGCAGCCAGGAAACAAACAAGCAACCTCTTACAACAGTTAGGAGACAGAGATAGCATACTCAAATTGTGTACTCAAAACCAATAAAAGATGCTTGCCAAAAAAGTATTGAGAAATATTTCTCCAAAGGAAAAGGAAAAAGGAAATAAGACTGATAAACTGAGGAGGCATACACAAATTAACAAAAGAACAGATATATCAAACATACAAGTAATTGTTTCACATACAAATGATATGAATATAGAATTTGAGCAGTGGACTAGGCAGTTAAAGTTTGTTTATAGGTATGATATATATTTTTGCATCAAAAATATATAGTTCACATTCAATACTAAATGACTAATTAAAGTAATTTTGGAAATTTCTGTACTCATAAAATTAAGTCTTGGCATGTACTCATAAAAGTCCCATATTTTTAAATCAACATGTAAGAAAAAAGAAAATCCCATAGTCCCTCACCCCTTATCACATGTGGCAGACATCACAGCTGGCCCTTGGGTCTTGGAGTAGAAAACTTTGGCTTTACCCCTTACAGCCTGCTGCATCTGGGAGAGTGGGCCCTGCTCCTCACCTGGGCAGCACAGTAAGCAGAGTTGGCCGGATGGAATGAGTAAAGTGAACTTGCCCTGAAGGAGGGAGAGGAGAACTTTCCCCATCTCTTGCTGTTTTCTGACTTGGGTGAGCTAGCTGGGGAGTGCAGGAGAGTTCTCCTTGGTACTGAGGAAGAAAGAGAGTTGGCTGGCTGACCAACCCAGCTACCATCCAGGACTAGAACCAGAACTATGAGATGGCCCACCCCAACCTCCATTCTATCTATGAACTGCTGGAGTACATGAAGGAGCCATTCTTGCAGATCTAAAGCTGCAGGATCTCCATGACACAGGGTAACAACAAAATCTCTAAGAGGAGGCCCAGTATCAATAGTGTTGCAGAAGTCAAAGGCCTTGAGCCAGACCAACCAAACAATCCAATTAAAAAAAATAAAGTACAGATCTAAACAGAGAACTCTCAACAGAGGAATCTAAAATGGCTGGAAGACACTTAAGGAAATATTTAACATCCTTAGTCATCAGAGAAATGCAAATCAAAACAACTCTGAGATTCCATCTTATACCTGTAAGAATGGCCAAGATCAAAAACACTGATGACAACTTATGCTGGAGAGACTGTGGGGAAAAGGGAACACTTCTGCATTGCTGGTGGGAATGCAAGCTGGTACAACCCCTCTGGATGTCAGTGTGGTGATATCTCAGAAAATTAGGAAACAACCTTTCTCAAGAGGCAGTAATACCACTTTTGGGTATATATCCAAAGGATGCTCAATCATATCACATGGACATGTGCTCAACTATGTTCAGAGCAGCATTATTTGTCATAGCTAGAACCTGGAAATAACCTAAATGCCCCTTGACTGAGGAATGGATGAGGAAAACATGATACATTTACACAATGAAGTACTACACAGCAGAAAAATATAATGA